>QEOT01000291.1:93413-160320 GCA_003123785.1 Pterocarya stenoptera
GGGGGGGGGGGGGGGGGGGGAGGATGGAAGAATATTGCAACTGTTACGAAGGGCACTATCGATATCCACTTGCATTGCAAAGAGAAACCAATCAACACGCATATCCAAGAGCAGGCTATGAAATGTTTAGAAATACCATTTTCTCAGTTGATGATTCTGTTTTATTGATAGTAATTTCTCAACTCAAGGTAATGTAAAAATCAGTGGACTGACATTAAGAATACACGAAATCCGCACCTATAAATCAAAGAAAATATTGCCAAGCTATATGTAAAAAGACCTTTAAAATCAATAATCCCATTTATTAGATAATACAAGCGTCAAAGTTTAGACACATCTCGGTTGAAAGGTAAAGCTCTTCTTACATTCCCACTATAAATTTCTTTCAAGAGGGACCGATATGAGATAGATATTCAATGAGAAAAAGAAAAGAGTTATGTTGATCTGGAAATAATGAAAATCATACGACTACGAACGGAAATAGGAATGAGAAACCAACTTACAGCGACGGGATAAACGTCGCCTTTAGTACCAAAGGCCATGAAGATAGCAGTCGGTTTATTTCTTTCCTCCATCTCCATCTCCGACTCCATTTTTTTATCACCTGTTCCAGACAAAGCTGCTCTCTTCTTCTCTTCTCTCGGACATTATTATTTCATCTTTTTCTTCTTATTTTGGTTGGAGAGAGCATTACTGTAACATTACTAGCTATAAGATTGTTTCGGTGGGGAAAGGAACTGGGGAATCTCCCTCGAAATAAGCTTCTGATTAAAATCAATTGAATTTCTTTCTTGGGGTTTCTAATCACAAACGGGCTTTCAGTAAGCCCAAGCCCAGGCCTGATCTTTGTTTCTGCTTTAAAGAAGCCACCGAGCCCTTAACCGAATACATGAGCCGAGCTCCGTTAAGTTTGCTTGGACCAAATCGAGTTCGACTCGAGAAGGAGTCCGACCCACCTACCACCCAACCCGTATTAGGGTTACACCACTCGGAGCTTGGAATGCGCCCGAAAAGCAAAAAAGACCGCGAAGAAGGCCCTCGAGCTGGACCTCTCCGCCTGCAGTCTACCTTCAGGTTTAGCACCTTTGGGATTCATGGAATTTGGAGGAGCTTCTTCTAGGGTCTTCCACGGTGACCAATTCCGTTGCCTCAGCCCCTCTCCAAGGAAATTTCAAACGCGGACGGACCTCTCGGGCTTTTATCATCTTCGCCCTTCAAATGTCTCTTTTCACCTTTTTACCACAATTGCTGGCAGGGATTGTACCTGCAAAGGCACTCTGGGAGACAGGAAAGTCTCCGCCGATAAGGTCTTCCTTTCCTTACCCTCTTAGTTTTCGTTTTCCGACTTCTTACTTCTTATTGGAACTCTGCAAGTTGATAATTAGGTTAGTAGTGGCGATTTTTAGTTAGACTGATGTACTTCATTTTATTTATTTTGTCTTTTTTGGCGCATGGGTGAATTTTGTTGTTTCAGGTGAAGAATATATCTGGACATGAATTTGAGCTTTCAAGTTTAACGGCTTTGTCGCCGTTGGATGGTCGTTATTGGGGTAAAGTTAAGGACTTGGCTCCTTATTTGAGCGAATATGGTCTAATCTACTTTCGCGTTTTAGTTGAGGTGCTCTTCTAATCTCAAACTCTTTTGCATCATATTGTTGAAAATGAAAATAAATTATTCGTCTGCGTGTGGGACTAATCAAGTGAAAGGGAAATTGATTATCTTTTTTTTTATATAAGTAGGGAAATAGATTACTATGCACATACATAAAAATTAAAGTTTATCTATGCACACACTCATGTTATACCAATCATCTCCATTATTATTGTTATTATTTGGTTCTTTGTGGGAGTCTTTTAATACTTTGAAGGGCTCATCTTTAATTTAGATATGGTCTGTCAGATCAAATGGTTGCTGAAGCTTTCACAAATTCCTGAAGTCGCAGAGGTTCCAAGCTTCAGTGAAGAAGCTCAGTTGCATTTGCAAGGACTGATTAATGGCTTTTGCATGAATGATGCCTTGGAAATTAAAACTATTGAAAAAGTGACAAATCATGATGTAAAAGCAGTGGAATACTTCTTGAAACAGAAATGCCAAACACATCCAGAGATCGCTAAGGTTAGTACTCACTTTTATTAGTTCCTTCAGATTTAGATCTTACCTGCCTATTTACATAACAATCTGTTTTTATAGATTTCATTTTGAACTTTTAGTATCACTGGACAACCCTCTTTCTCATTCCAGGTGCTTGAGTTTTTTCATTTTGCTTGCACATCAGAAGATATCAACAATCTTGCCCATGCATTGATGCTGAAAGAATCAATTAACTGTGTCATATTTCCTTTAATGGATGAATTGATTAGGGAGATATGTAACACAGCCAAGGACAACGCGCACATTTCAATGCTCTCTCGCACTCATGGGCAGGTGATATGCTATATATTGTATATAGTTAGTTTACAAATAATGTTATTATTCACTGAGGGGCTGCAACATTGACCTGTGCCTTGTTGTTGAGCTCTGAAATTTATTAAAAATGTATGTCTATAATTTCTCAAAATCTTTCAAAGACTTCTGCTCTTGCTATATGAAGGCATTGATCAACATTTTATTTGAACAACATGATGAGATAGAATCAGCATCTTGATGTCTGAACTTTAAGTGTTGGTTTTTTATCATTTATATAGTGTAATATTAAGAGTCCGTTTGGCAACACAACTGTTCGTTCTCAAGTATTCTCAGATATTCTCAGATATTTCCTTCATCACTCAAACACAAAACACTTTTCAATTTCAAATATTCAACCTTTTCATCTAATCATTACAACTTTTCTAAACTCCCAAACAAAACACAAAAAACAACATTATTATTTCAAATGTCAAAACAAAATTAATATTAAAAAATTATATTCAAACAGTTTGTTAACTTTATAATATTTTTATTCAACTTTTTCTCTCCCTTTTCGCAAAACCCAATAAAACATCTTAACTTAAATCATTTCACAACTGTTCACGGATATATTGAGATATTCTAAGTATCCAAACGGACCCTAACTCTTACATACTCATAGATAGATCATCTTTTTTTTGTGCCCACCTTAGCCAGCTTCACCTACAACTTTGGGGAAGGAAATGGCAGTTTTTGCCGTCAGGTTAAGCAGAGAAAGGCGGGATATTTCTCAGGTTGAGATAATGGGGAAGTTTGCTGGTGCGGTTGGAAATTACAATGCACATCTTGTTGCATATCCGGATGTTAAGTGGCCTCAAATTGCTAAAGAGTTTGTAAAATCACTTGGACTGAGTTTCAATCCCTACATCACTCAGGTATGTCTCTTGCCCTTTTTCCTTCAAAGTAAACATGTGTGGTAATTGGTTCACGTGCTATTTCTACATTAATCCGTAAATTTGTAAGTTTATAGAGAATGGAAAGAACTTTTATGGATTCATAATATTAACCTACCAACTGCTTTTGAAAAATTCTTTCCATGGAATCTCTGGTAGACCATGACTATATGGCAAATCTTTTGAATGGATATTAAGTTACCTATGCATTTATTATTCTTCTGATTGATTTCTCTGCTTATTCTGCAGATAGAAACTCATGACTATATGGCAAAACTTTTTCATGCAATTATCCAATTCAACAATATATTGATTGACTTTGATAGGGATGTATGGGGCTACATATCTTTGGGTTACTTTAAGCAGGTTAGCATCCGATGTAAATTTTAATTTTGAATACATGGTTCTAAGTTCTCCCCTTGCAAAAAAATGACATGTTTCAGGTTTGAAATTTTGAACAGATAACCAAGGCCGGGGAGATTGGATCTTCAACTATGCCTCACAAAGTGAATCCTATAGATTTTGAAAATAGTGAAGGTAATCTTGGTGTGGCCAATGGAGGTTTATCTCATCTAAGCATGAAGTTACCTATTTCACGTTGGCAGGTATGACCTCCTCCAGTTTCCAATTAATTTTTCTTTTCTTCCTCGAATCTTATTGTTGGTTCAGGGTGTTACTCTGAGTCCCTGTGGTAATATTTAATTCTCTGACTAATTCAATTAAATCTTCATGAGCAGTTTTTAGCGCTGTTGCAATTTATTCTAAAAATGTAATTGATTGTGGGTTGTTGCAGTCTAGCAAATAAATCACTTGTTTTATGTTGCATTTGCAGCGTGACTTAACTGATTCTACTGTTCTGAGGAACATGGGTGTAGGACTAGGGCATTCAATTCTTGCCTACAAAAGCGCTCTACAGGGATTGGCAAAGCTTCAGGTATGCTATATGATATAGAATTATGTTGCATGTCTTCCACAAGGTGGCTGATTATTGTTGCGAAACTAAGTGATAAATGGAGGTTCATCATCTATGGAGATATTTTTGTCATGCATTAATTCACTGCTGCTGATCTTATGCTAGCACATATTAGAAAACTCAATAGCTGACAACTCCATATCACCTTTTTAGTGTTCTCTTTTTGAAAGTGAGAATGATTGATGATTTTCTATGCTGGGGCATCTTTTTCCCTCTCATGGATTTGTTTTGAACTAGGTCAATGAAGCTCGCTTGAGTGAGGACTTGAACCATTCATGGGAGGTGCTAGCTGAACCAATACAGACTGTATGTATCTTGTTAAGTTTATATGCTTGCATAAAATAATTTGATTAAACTGTTTACAAGTGCCATATTAGCTTCTGGGAATTGTGAGGTAAATTGCTAATGCTCGGTAAGACAGGAATTAGATACTATGCAGTGGGAAATATTAGTGCTTTTATGTTTTTGTGATAAGTAAAATATTAGTGGTCTTTGTTATGCCATATAAATATTTCCTCAGGAAAGAGGCTATCTTTCACAGATAGGGATATTCAGCATAATGCATTTGGTATTCATCTACCTAGTTCTGCGTCTTCCCCCATTCTCGGGATAATGTTCTCCTATTTCCTGTGCACCGTTTGCGACTTGAATATAGGTTATGCGGAGATATGGTGTTCCGGAACCATATGAGAAGCTAAAGGAACTAACAAGAGGGAGAGCAGTTACTCAAGAAAGCATAACCGAGTTTATTGAAGGCTTAGAATTACCTAAAGAAGCAAAGAACAATCTGTTGAAGTTAACTCCACATACGTATGTTGGAGCAGCTGTCGAATTGGCCAGGACTGTAGACTTGGCCGTTAATATGGTGAATGGTATGAAGGTCTTTGAAACGCATAGTTGAGCAAGTTCACCAAGAACTATTTGTTGCTGAGACTTCTAATAGGGCGTTGGTGCACCACCAGCTTGATCGTTTGTTTGTCTTTTTGGAAGCATGTATGGGCAATTTTTCATTGGATGAAAGAATGTGGACTGTAACTGAAAATAACTATCTCACGTATTCGATTGATCGAGGGGAATAAATTTTAGACATTTTTATATCTCATTTATCGTGATGTGATTTGCAACGATGATTTAACATTACTGTACAAGTACAACAAACATCGACACACATGGAAAAAGTGTAAAATCCCGGAGAGAAAAACAAAGAGTAATGACGCTGTGGAGGCCTGGAAATGAATATGTGACAAAGAAAAATACTACGCTACTCAATTTGTCTCTTCATTTTGATACTTCATATTTTTTTTTTTAATTTTTTTCTTTACTTAATAGTTAAGAAAATGACTATTAGTTTATTGTATATTTTTTATATTTTTTAAAAATATTTTAAAATGATAAAAAAAATATAAATAAAAAAATAAAATAAAAAATAGATTTTGGCCTAGCCGTAAGATTGATTGAGCTAGCAACTCTGTGCGGTAGAGTTCCACCGCTCTATGACAAAAACCACAAAAGAAAAACACTTTATCCAATTGCAAAGAACAAGAAATGACGGTCGAAAGTATTTTGAAAGAAAGGTCAAAGAAGCTTCTTTTCTTTATAAATAAAAACGGAGCGTTTCAACATCCATTGCTTTGCGTTAGTGTAAAAACAAAGCACCATGAACTGTGAGAAGCAAAGAAGCATAATCACAGCTTCAAAAAGGAAAGGATATCTAGGCGGAGGGTGCATGGTTAAGTAAACAGTATGAAGAACTGAGCACAGCACAATTATAGTTGTCACAAACGAATTGAAGGAAGGTGTCTCCTTCCTATCTTGTCTCCCACTTGGCGCGTGGTAAATAAGGGTGAAGAGAACAGATTGTGCGATGTATGGCAGAATCAGCCCGTCACAACTTAGACGAGGGAACATAGAGAACAAGGCGTGGAGCGTTATCCATTTAAGAAGAAAAGGCTCTTCCAATGCCAAAAGGCTTGCAGGCAGAAGAGGTAGCAAAATTGACTTCTCGTGCACTGTAAATTAGAACATTAGCCAGCAATGCCGATAATTATTACTTAAAATAGAAAATTAACTCGGAAAAATAGCACTAAACCAAAGTGAAAGAAACAAATATTTTGACCTACCTTGGAATGAGAACATATAGAATGAGAATGCACCGTTCAGCAGTCCATAAAGGAAACCCTGGTTGCTTGGAGCCCATATCTGCTGAAGCATTGAAGGCAAACAAGTAGAAACAGTAGCACCGAGGCTGAGAAGCTTCAGTGATTGTGTTGTGAACATTCTCTTCCACTTTATAAAAACTTAAGTGGTGCACCAAAAGTTAGCCACATAGTCCTCATATATGCCCCTCTCAAAAGGAGCAAGCTGACGGAGAACCTGGATGTTCACCAAGCTTAGGTAAGTCATAAAGATTGGGGAGTCGCAATAGACTCAGGGAAACTTCTGTTGAGCACCTTATATACCTATAACCTATTTAATGTTCTCAACGCCTAAATAATATATATACTTTCACTTGAAAAACATTTCCATGAATGGTCTTCAGTCCAAATGGCATCCCACAATAAACGAGAAAAAGAAGTGAATTGACAATATATGTTTACCCTCAAAAAGGATTCCGTAGAACGGATATATGGCCACCAAACAAGTGCAAATGTTCCTAAGACCACAAGGCCCAGTTTAAATACTTCGAGAAGTGGATTCCAGCGCCTAAGACATTTGCCAAAGAGATGGCTGAAAAATGCAGGTGCACAATATGCAGTCATCTGAAGTAAAACACAATGAGATTCACCAATTAGGTAAGGCATAAAATTTTTTGAACTAATTTCATCATATATGCATATATATAAATATATATATCCACGCTCGCACCATATCTAAAAACAATCATATATGTCTATAACCTATTGCATGCACATATCAATATTTTATATCAAACTATTTAAAAGGAAACCCAAATTAGCCACAAAAAAGCATTAGCCAAAACAAACAAGTACTCATTTTAGTATTTCTAAAAAAATCAAGGCATACTATATATAACAAGATTAGATAATTACTCTCCATCACTAGAAAAACAAAAGGTGTAACCCCTTCACTCAATCCAATAATCAAGGCCTTCCCTAAGATCATTAAAGCACATAAACAGAGACCAAATAATATTAATGAAACGTGTAGTCATCCCATGGGTAATGATTTCCTTTGTTTGGAAATTCTGTAGATCATAAGCCACAGAAAACAAAGGAGCCCTTCCCTTCTCTTTTTATGTGAATTTCAGATGTACTATTGTAAACTTAAAAAAATAAGCATTGGCAAAACAATTTTAAAAAGTTGTTATTGCAATTAATAAGCATTGGAAAACTATCAACTCATTATAAACAATAGATCAGGATGTGCACTAATTTGAAAGAGAAGATACCTGTTTATGGTTGAGAGCAAGACTGAACAAGAAACAAGCTACTAGCTCTTTGAGTCTTTGTTAGAGTGAACAGCAGCAACAGCTCCAACAGTAAGGCCCAAGCTAATACAATTGTACAGACAAAATCAGTAAGGACAAGAAAAGAGAAATTGATTACTGAGTCGTATAAAGTGCCTTAAAAGTTTAAAGATAGAAGAAAGGGGTACAAAAAATCAATTTGGAACCTGAAAATGACCATGATCTATTAGGATCAGACATGGGCTCAGTAACATAATTGCAATGTGCCATGCTATGTCAGTTTTCTGGCCATGTGGGCGACCACTATAGTATACAAAAACAAAATAGAAGACTGCAGGAAGGAACACCGGTGCATCAGAGGATAGAACTTTCCACCTCATGAGAAGTTTTCTGCATGAAAGAGAGCATAGACAACACCAGGAAGCTCAAACTACGAGTACCAGTGATCAATGAAATTGAAAATTGAAGCGCATAAAAAGGAAAACCCGTTAAACGGAAAAGAATGTCTCATAATACAGATCCAAGATAAGATTCATGGCCTCGAGAAGTGAAGAGAGAAACTGATTCAGGATGAAAGAATCTAATAAATAGACCATGGACATAACTCTGGTAGGCGGTAAGGGGAGGGTAGTCAAGTCCCCAGTAGCTGAGATCATTGGTTGTGATGTTGCGGTACCATTCCTCGACAGGCATATTAAGTGTGATCTCCATCCAATGCCTCTGTGCCTCAAAGTCCCCGTACTTGGGAGGATTTCCTGCGCCAGAATAAGGATGGAGTGATACAGTCACTCTCACTAAAAGTGCAAACATAGCAATGCACAGGAAGGAGGCCGCAATTCCCTTGTGAACCAACCACCACCAAGGATCATCATCAACAACCTCCTCCTTGTCTTTCATCACCTTCCTTCCCCTTCTCTTCTCCATCTATCTTAAACTCTCCCGCCCAAAGCCCACGGAATGGATCATAGAAATCAAGGTTCAAGAGAAACGATAAAAAGCAAATAAATTGAAGGGAAAAACTGAACAGAGAGCGTAGCGAGCCGAAGTACCAAGTTGGGACGTTGTTTTTCCCTGAGAGAAATTCTACTCTTAGGCCGGTTAACTCTCCAATCGTTCCCGGTTTTGTTGGTACCATTCGGTCTGAAAATTGGTCCGTGACATTTAGGCTGTCTAGGCCCAAGTCCAATATGTGGCAGAGGCCCGATGTAATGATATGGGCCCGACTCCTATCAATTCTCACTGTGAATTGTGGCTAGAATTTTTATTGAAGAAAGCCCAAAAATTAGTCGGGTTCGGTTCAAGCTGGAGTTCGGGTTTGGGCTACTTTGCTAAAAAAAAAAAGCCCGTGTTTTCAGAAGCCATTGAACAGAACAAGTGGGGGAAGTCCTGAAGGCTTGGCAAGATCATGGCGAGCAGCAATGGAGGAGGAGGAAGAGAAGAAGAGCAACTGAAACGATTGGCAGAGGAGCTTAGCAAAAACCTCAAGGAAGGTGAGAGAATTCTCGCACCCACTAGGAGACCCGACGGTACCCTCCGGAAGCCAATCCGGATTAGGGCCGGCTATGTCCCTCAAGAGGAAGTCGCCATTTACCAATCTAAAGGCACCCTGGTACATACCAGCACGATCCCCCTTGTTTGTCTTCTCGGAAAACTCATGAATCTCTTGGAAAATCGTGATATCACCTTTTGATGTGTATATGCATAAACACACTTGCATAGTAAAAAATAAAAGTCATATCTACCAAAATCTAAAGGTTTTTGGCTTACTAGTGGTACGTATGCGTTTGGAAATTTCAGGTTATAATTCGAAGTTTAATGCTTTTTTTTGGTTGAGGAGAACTATGATTTTCAGTTCATTTAGCAACAAGAAAGATGTAAGAACTTCTAGTTTATGTGCTTTTCCTGTTTAGTTTCTTTCGTTTTATCGGTACATTGAAATCGTTTTAATTAAAAGATGGGCTACCTAGGACAGAGGGAGTATATGGGATAAGCTTATTGATAATCAAAAGAAGGGTTACCCAAGTACACAGGGAGTATATGACATAAACACCGATAGCGAGAAATACAAAAGTACAAGAAAGTTCTAAAAGCTAGAAATATAAACATACTTGTCAAAAAAAAGAAAGAAAGAACCCGATAATGAGCAACCATTCATTGGTACAGGGTTCTAAAGCTTGAAAAAAGGTTGCGTGTCTGTCACTATCTCACAATCCTTGAAATTTGTTTGTATGTGTTCGTCAAAATCCAAGTGATTTTTGTTAGTCTAAAAAGAGAAGAGGGTTTTTGGCAAAAGAAGAAGAGCAGGGGATTATAATTCCTACCTTCCTACGAGTACTCAGCATGCAGGGTCTTCTTGAAGGCTTAGTTGTCTCAATGGATTAATGGGGCTTCTGTGGTGCTTTTGTGATGCAGTGGAAAAAGGAGATGTCTTCACAGGTGGGGCCTCCAGGTTATGATCCTGAATTGGATACAAAACCCAAGACTAAGTCGGTAAAGAGGAATGAAAGAAAGAAGGAGAAGCGGCTACAGGTACGTTTCTCAGCTGTTTATGCTATAATTGCCTTATTTAATAGTTCTTTTGTCAAATTGTACTACATTTTAGCAATTCCTTTGGGTTTAGGAACAGTCTTAAAGAGAAGAATTAATTCTTTTTTTAACTCTCTCTATCTCTCTCTCTCAAGGCAGGCTCAATAAAAGATAGAATCACTTCTTGGACCTGCCAAAGATGGAATTATTTATTGGACTTGCGTTAATACTTTTAAATTTTGGGCATACTCTCAAGTTGAAATTGAAGAGGGTGTGGATGGGAGGTGGATTTAGCAAAGGATGAGGAAAAACAATATATATATATTTTTTGACCAGTAGATGTTGATTTATCCCACATTGCAACAAAAAAAAAAAGACTGAATCTGAAAAACATTTTAGCACCACTAGAGCGATGTTGTACAATTAGTTGTAGGTAGTGTTGAGGTTTTATATTCTTTCTTTATTTGTTTGTTTTAACTATGTCCAATTAGATCTTTGTGCTTTTACTAACCCCAAGGGGTTGGCTCAAGTGGTGAAGGCCTTGGTCTTGGGGTATCACTCCCTTCAAAGTCCAAGGTTCAACTCCTCATGGGTGCAAACAATCTTTTGGGGCCACACCTCCTAGTGAAAAGCCAGCGATTTAACCAGTTCCATGTAGGGAAACTTCTGATGGTGCGGTGCACGGAATCAAGGTTTACTCTGCAGGGGTGAGTCCAAAGGGCCTCGCCTTGGAGAGGTTCCCCGACATCAAAAAAAAAAAATCTTTGTGCTTTTACTCCTTGAAGATTTACCATTCTCATATATAAAGAAGTTTGTCTTAGTGGGGAAAAACAAGAAAGAAAGAAAAGGAGTGAGGGACTGAGGGTTACTGAAATTATTGGTGGCTAACAAGGATAAGAATAGCCCTACCTAATAATAATGATGGTCAATGGAAGGGAAAACTCATGCAAGGGTGAATCTCTGCATATTTTATATTCTGGGCTGGTGAATCTCTGGAATAAAATTTGATGAGGCGGTGTATTGGCACAAGAACTGAAAAGGCTGTTTTCCATTTATAGTCCTTTTTTAAAAAAAAAAATTAAGTTCCTACTAATGTCATGCAAGTTGCTTGTTTTCGTTGATTTATCCTCCAGGCTGCTCTTGAAAAGGGTAAGAACTTGGAACAAACAGTAGCTGGGGAGATAATAACAGAAGAGCCACTACCTGTCGAAGATTTAGGTACTGGATTGGAATCTGTCAAGCAGTTAACATCTCAGATGAATGAGCTAGCTGTTTCCACAAATGCTACTGTAATTTCCCCTCCCTTGGACTCCACAGAGGAGTCAAATTCAGGAAACCCAGTTCAGGATATTGATAAAAGGATTCGAGCACTTAAAAAGAAGGTAGAACTCATACTTTTAGCATTCACTGCAAATAAAAATGAGCATGTTTTGCAGTACCCATCTAATATCTTATTTGAGTTTTGCATGGGAGAATAGCGGTGTGTTCTGCAAACCCCAGATCAAGGAATATGTTGATTTCGAAATGAAGACCTTTGTTTGAATGGAAAAAAATCACTGGAATTAAACGCCATCGAATTAAATCATTAGAATTGCATATGAAACATTCTCTTCAAAATAGGTTGGTTTCCAACGATTTCATTTGTTTTGGATTTTAGCATTTGTCCTAGTGATTTCTCAAAAATACTTGCCATGTCTTCTCAATCCCATGAACTGTGTTCTTCGTTCAACCTCATTGTCAGAGTTCTCATCAGATTTCATTGATAGCTATAAAGGCAACCCAACAGATTAAAACTTGAGGAAGCTTTTAAGCTTTACCAAAGCTCTCTTGAATTTATAGGCATTGTCTGTATATGAATCAAATGCAAAAGTACTATAAAATCTTCATGCTTTGAGCATTAATTTGTTCAGGATTTGGCAATAGTTGCACATAATCAAACTTTATAGAGTGTTACCTTGCCCATTAATCTTCATGCAACTTGAGGTTTTCTGAAGTGCTTCTGCATTTTCATCATGTAATCTGCATGTTTGTGTGCAACTGTCTATGTGTTATTTGTGATCTGACTGCTATTTGTTATTGTTTTTTTTTTTTGTTTTTTTTATCAGTAGATAGGAAAGTAAATAAATAAATGTGTGATTTGTGATCTGCATGTTATCTGTATGCTTCTTTTCTTTTTTACTTCTCCCTTTCCATTGCTCGATTTTTCTTGATCCTCTTGTTGCACCAATGTTTATGTTCCATTTTAGGAATAAGGTAACGATTTTTCTAGGAACTACCAGAAGTCTCTAGACCAGACTCAATTAGCAAACTACGATTGATTCACAATAATTCAAAAACTTATAAGTACTGGAAGATTTTTATTTTTTTTTAAAAAGGCAGCCATAGCCCATAAGGATTTCAAAAGCTCATTGATATGTCCCTAATCAGAACTAACCAATACCATAGTTTATCCAAATTAAGAATGTTTTAACCATGGACTTCTTGGGACATGATCTTCAAAACCATATAACAGTTAAAATTTAATTCAATGATGTGTGTGAGCCCCACACGTTGACACCAATTACATGGTTGCATCATTTGCACATATTGATAACATGTCAAGTGGTTTCATAACATGGTTTGCTGTTGTGATCAACAAATATTTTCTGAAGAAAAAAAAAAGACCAAATTTTGTGAACTCAGTCAGCTTAACTGGTTTGACTTTTCAAGTCTGTAGATCGAGCAGATTGGCCACTCCAAGCCCACCAACTGCCAAGCTAAGGCCAATGCAGTGAATGCACCCTGCTTCCCTATCTGATCTGTACTTCAGATTGGCATCAGAAGAAGGGAAGAGAGAGAGAGAGGGGGGGGGGGATGATCATGGAACTCCAAACACGGGGGTTGTAATTGTAGTGGGTAAATAAGTAAAAGAAGGGAACATTGTTGTTAGTTATTTAGAATAGTTTTGGCTCATTTAACCCCATTTTGTTGGTTCAATTGGAGGGAAGCACGACGAAATAATCGGATGGCAGTACTCCCTATGATCCAAAAAATGGCTTGGAGAAGGCTCGTGATGTATGTGATCATGAGGTTTTATATGCTTAGTTCACTTAATTGGTTGTTCATTTCTGCAGATTCGACTTACAGAAGCTCAACAGCAGAAAAGTGCACAAGATATGAAGCCAGAACAGGTGGAAAAATGGACGAAGCTTGAAGGCTGGCGAAAGGAGCTAAAACTTTTGGAGGATAAAAAGGCTGAAATGGCAGTATCGTAACTAGGATTGGGTGGAGAAACTGTGGGGTTTCTTTCATGGATGCTTTCTCGATAAAGATTAAAAAATCCTGTATGGTCGGAACTGGAGTTCATCTGTCTCTTTGGTTCTTGTCAGCTGTTTTGTACACATCTCGATTGACCATGTGAGTTAATTGTTGCAGTTGTTCCACCAGTGTCAGGTTATCTATACGGTAACTGTTCGTCCCTAAAAGTGTCCATTGCTATTCTTTTTATAATCTTTTGTTCCACCACTCAGGATTTAGCAATTTTTTCGTCCAAACCCCCTTCCTCCAAAACAAAAATAGAGAGAGAAGCACCCATGTCTACTCCATTCAGTCTTGCAGTGCTACCTGCCTTATTCCAAAAAACTGCTTCCATCAATTTATATCAAATCAAAACTAAACTCATTTGCCAGTATTTTCTGAACAGAAATTCCCTCCGATTTAGTTAAGGCTGAGACATGGTAAAAATCAAAAATCAAAACTTTTTTACTTGCTGATGAAGTAGGTTACACGAGTGCTTCGATGACCAAAAACCATTGACCAGCCACCACAAAATCACAAACTGTTTCAACTCAGATTCTCATTCATTATAACAATTTGAACTCTTAAGAGGCAAGGCCGTGCGCTGATTTAACGTATATAAATAAATCTGCTCTTCCTCATATAATCTGCAAACCCATGATGAACCTTCAGCCAGAGCTTATGCGGAATCACCGCCAGAATCATCATCTGGTCTTTCTATATAAAGTTCAAATTCCTCGGGGCTCCATCTGCAGATCAAGTGAAGTCGGAAGGTAGCCATCTTGATCCCCAACAACCGCTGCAAACAATAAAAGGGTCGAACACATTAGTTTCTTCCAACCTTTTTTACTTNGGGGGGGGGGGGGGGGGGGGGGGAGCAGTAGGAACAACTTTTTTTTTTTTATAAGAAATACACTTTTATTCATCGAATGAAATAGGCGAAGCCCGTGTACACAGAAAGTATACAAAAAGAAACATCTAATTACATTCTAGAATCAGAAAACAAAAACAAAAATTCATTAGCAGACCCTCCACTAAGCACAATAGCTGAAAACCACTGAAGTGGGAACGAAAAATTTGACCAGTGTGCATCATGCTAAGCACAATCTGGACAAAATATAAAAAGTTGAATACTTAGGAAAAAAACCCAAGGGGGTGCTTAAATGGACATGTTTACAGAGAATATCTCCCACTCAAAATAAGTGTACAAAACATCCATAAAACTTGAGACAAAAGCAGCACTTACATGTCACAAGCCAATATGTCCTAACCAATGCAAAAATGGTTGATTTAATGGAATAAGAATATGGGTGGCAACCACCCAAGATATCATTAGAATATCAAAGGCATTAATGAGATGATATATGCATGAGCATGTAATGTCTAAGCACTACGGAAAGACATCCCTATGCCATTCAAAATGAAAGAGAAACGAAGAAACAGGGAAATTATCGAGTAAGACTTCCACAAACATCATCCCAGTCCTAGAGGCTGAGCCTAGTCACTGCTAATAAAGCAGTAAGACCATGTGACTAACCAGTATGCGAGCTGACTCGGGCGACAAAGGCTTTCCCTCCTCACAAACAACAAAGTCCGAAACAAGCTCCACAACACCTGCAAGCTATGAACAATATCGATGAAGCAACTGTAGCCTATCAGATGCGTATGCGTGAAAGAAACCAGAACATAGCAACCGGCACACCTTTGTTCAATCGAACAGGCATCCCTTGCTTGCGCAGGAGTGGCTCCATCTCATGTGTAAACTGCTCCAGAGGACCTTCCTTAAGCTCCACCTGCAACATCCAAAGTCAAATCTAACTCGTGCTGCAGGAATATGTGAGACATATTACAATATTGGTACAAAGAAATTATTATATGTTTATTGCCAGCTAGCAAGTTTAACATAACCTAAACAGTATAACTTCCAAATTTAAAATTGCAGCATTTGACTGGTCAAAAACAACTGAGGGAAAATTTTTCTTGATAAGGACAGCAAACTTTAGATCTCTGGGTCGTCCTTCCTCGGGCCAAAACATTATGCATTCATTTCAGGGGTTATCTCTAGAGATCAACAATATGGACGTATGCCTGCTTGTTGCATAAAAATGGCATATGAGGCCAACCTTTTCTGATGCCATGCTTCCTGTCCTTGCAAAGTCGTATTCCTCATACTCATTAAATAACCTATAAAAAGGCATTGAGAGAGACATTAAAGAAATGATCGATATAAACTGTAGCACCCAACAGGCTGTATATCATATTAATTGAGAAACAAAGTTGGTGGATTACAAGGTATGGAGAATGAAACATTACTTAAGTTAGCATCTTTGCAATGGCTAATAAGTACCTAATGATGAACTCTAGAGCCCAAACGAACCTCAAAACTAAAAAGCCTAGAAACCCCCCCCCCCCCAAATCCACTTCAAATATTTTTCCACATCCCCACTCCGTGAGAACCCCTAACTTCATTAGAACACCCCCCCCCCACCCCCAACGAAAATACATACTAAGAATCAAGCACTACCCTCAACAAAGCCCCCTCCTCTTGATGATAACTCCACAACCACTTCCACAAGAGGGCCTTTCAGAAGTCCTCAAATTACAAAACCCCAAACCACCACCCAAAATTCATTACAGTTTTATGAATTTTAAATGTTCCATATGTATTTTTGATATTGAGACTTGCCTTTCAAAAAAGCAATGTCCACCATTCATAATAATGGATAGTCGGCTCAAATTTGAACATGATGCTACTTGTTTTCCTAACTTAGCCTACTCTATATCGTAATAAGACTCTTTTTTACTGATAAAAAAATTGTTTTCCTAACTTGGACCAGTTCATCAACTGCTCTGTTCAGTTTGACAGGATCTATGAGACAGGAAGAAAAACAAAAATTTTATTTTTGCACTGAGCATTCAACAACTGGAATCTCCATTCATCTGTCCTATCATCACCTCTCCTTGGCAACCAACAAGTAAGTGTTGAAGAAAAAAGGATCCCTCTGAAGCTTACCTTTCAATCTCTTCCTTTGGCAAGTTGGTAAAACAGAGCCCACTATTTCCACGTAGAAGCTAAGACACAAATTAACAAAAGAAAGAGCCATGAGACAAGATGTATAACTGGGTGCACAGGGGAGAAGAGCACTGATAACTATTACCGGTGAAAGTGCTTACCTTTGAGACTTTTTGAATGCCAGGTATAATTTCATCTGCAGCAGACCTACCTAGAGAAACTTGCATGACTTTGTTTGATCCAAGGAAAAATCTGATAGAATCATAATAAAAATAATTAGTCATGGTATATTCTTGGTTATTGTTTGTAGTTTCTATATGTTAGAAACATAACAATAGTCAATTCCTTAAATTTTTATAACACGGAACCTCAACAAGGCAGAGTCCTTCGAACCCACCCTTCCAGTAAATCCCAAATACACAAGCTCACTTACCCAAACCATATATGAGATAGTCAAAGGAACTCTAGGCCTGGTTTGGATAGAGAGATGCTTTCATTCATCCCATCTCATCTCATCTAATCTCAATATCCAAACATCACAAACACTTTTCAATTCAAATTTCAACTTTTTTCATCTAATTATTACCTAATTATTACAACTTTTCCAAACTTTCAAACAAAACACAAAAAATAATTCAATTTTTCAAATCTCAAAACAAAAATTATATTAAAAATTATACTTTAACAATTTTTTTAACTTTATAATATTTTTCTTCAACTCTTTCTCTCTCATTTCTCAAAATCCTATAAAACATTTTAACTCAAACCATTTTTAACTCATCTAATCTCAACTCAAATATCTCGCTACTATTCACAAACCATCTCAGCTTTCAACTCACTATTCAAACCAGGCCTAAAGTGCAGATTCTGATCCAAGATGTTTGAGTCTACAGCCCAAATAGAATCTCTCTCCATGAAAGATTCTCCAACAAAAATCATACATAGAAGTATTTCTTTTTCCTTTTTTTCATCTTCAAATATATACAAGTAACAACTTAACGTTGTCTCGGCTTCATTACAAACGCATCCACCACTACAAACAGGACCTTATTAAAAAATCAATTTAGTAAAAAAAAGTAACCTTCAAAAAAACTACTTAGATTTGACGACGTAGATCCACCAATCACCTATGAAAGGCTCAAGTAGCTGATTTTACTTTAATCCAAGCAACCAAACAGCGCAGAAAGGAGATTAACCAAGACAAAGAGAACAGGTAGGATGCAAAGCAAACGGCTATACCTGCTGGTAGACTTGAGCTGTTCTCTGAACTCCTTGAACTTGAGGTTCCTCATGTTCTCGAAGGAAAACGCGTAAACCGAACTGTACTTCTCGGCGGACTCCCTTATCGCATTCACTATCGCTTCTTTATGCTCCCTTCCCTTCTTCTTCGTCTTCGACAGCGTAACTGCGATTCAAGTTTTCCCCAATATGTTTTGATTAGTTAGTATATATCATGAACTTTTCTCGGGGTCCAAGCAGAGCACAAGCCCAGTAGAATCTAATAGACAAACAGAGGGAAAGGGCGAACCAGGCCTATTGCGCTTGGACTTCGGCATTTTTCTGCTTGTGTGGCTGCTGCTTCCTTGACTCTCCGCTTCTGCTTCTGCTTCTGCTTCAGCGTCCTGTAAAACCCTTTGTCTTCCTTTGAAGCCGTCTGAGCTCTAGCGACACTGTTTTTGTTGGGCTGCTCCAACTTCCTAGGGTTTAATTTTAGAGTAGTGCTGGCTGCCGCTAGCAACAATTTGTCTTTTTATTTTTTATTTTTTATTTTTTATTTTTTTTAAATACACTAATAAATTAAAAAGTCATTTTCTTAATTATTAAATAAAATAAAATTTTAATTAAATACATGAATGGTCAAAGTGAGGAGCAAACTTAAACAGTATACTAGCATTTCTCTTAATTTTAAAATCATAATTGGGGCCTATTACCATACTAAAAAATTGGATTGGTCTAATGAACCCTGATTACGGCTCCAGATCGAAATCAAAATTTAGACTCGTTTAGATACAGAAATGGTTTATTTTATCTCATTTTATCATTATAGTTTTTTTTAATTTTTACATAAAATATAATAAATAACAAAAAAATTTCATAACTTCTTATTATTCATACAACTTCTACATACCACATTTTTTTTTATCAAATATTTATTATATGAATAATGAATATAATATTTGAAATAATTTAAAAAGAATAAACTCAAAAAAAAATTAAAAACATATTAAAAAATTTAAAAAGATGTGGAGTGTGGAGTATGATAGAGGTTGTGTAACAAAATTCAATAAATAATTTAACTTTTTCAAATCTCAAAATAATAATAATATTAAAAAATAATATTATAATAATATTTTATTCAATTTTTATCTAAAATCATATCATTTCTTCTCACTGTCCAAACGGCCAGACAACTAATTTATTTGGAAAAATTTTAAACATTACTCGAACCAAAGAGTATCCAATAACTGATTTTGAATCGGATGATTTGATTTGTTGTTGATTTTAAATAGACTATTTTAATATTAATAAAAATATAAAAAATATTTATAGTACATTTCAAATATTTGATTTTTTTTATTAACATTTTTGTCAATAATCAAAGTTATAAGGGAGGCACTTCTAGCCGGATGGGTGGGATATTCTATTTTACAACCACAAATAAATAGTTGACACATTTGAGTTATATCAAATTAAACAATACACTCGTATGTAGGGAATCATTTTATTTTATACGTCCCAGACTCCTAGCTCCCAACCCGATCTCTTTCCCACTCTCCCCCCTCCCCCCTCCCCCCTCTCTCTCTCTCTCTCTCTCTCTCTCTCTCAAATATTCACAATGCAATATTGCACTTCCAAAATTTTATAACAGCATAAAAATTAATAACAGAAAATTTATAGTAAAAAATCTATCATTCACAATTTTCTGAAATTAATAACAAAAACTTTACAACCAAAAATCCAATATTACACCTTCAAAATTCATCCTCTAAGCATCCTTCTTGAGTTCATCTTCCAAAATTTTTCCCCACAGGTAATGGAAGAAGACTATGTATGTTTTGAAGCGTCTTGAGGATGAATCATCATTCACAATGCAAGTATTCTCTTTCTAGAGAGTAGAGCCACCAATTCTCTTATGCCAAAAACCCTAACAAGCTTTTTACAAAACAGTAGGAATTCAAAATACACCCACTTGCAAAAAAAACCAACCCAGCACAACTCAGAGCAACAAAACCACAATCCAACTCAAAATAACAACCACAATCTACCTTAATATGCAGAATAAACATATAAAAGACTTATAAGTACTTTTTTTTCATTGAAATAGGATGTAATCAAAGATGAAACATCTATAGGATTGTCCAATATTCTTGTCCAAAATTAAAGGCTTCTTACTAAACAAAATCAAAACAACTCATTCATTAAAAAGATCATAACACCTACATAAAATATCGCATCACGATAATCAATCACAACACACAAAACTACATCTAAAAAATGTAACTTGGTATGCCCAAATTACAATCAAGATCACTCTCCAGTAATGCCTTAAGCAGTAGGAACTTATCCCTTCTTCCTTGGTGCCGCTTGAGTACCCTCTCTGAAACCACTCTTGAATCTGCGAGGCACGTGGCAGAGGTACCTCATTCTTCCAATTCTAGTAGTCTTCCTTCGGATCGCCTTCACACTCCAGTTATATGTCCTCTTGCGGGCAGCAAGGCAGGCACAGCTGGATCAACGACTCTTCTGAATATGGAAGCTGCGACAGCCACACCTCACGCACAGGGTGTGGGTCTTGTTCCTCTTCTTTCCAAAGCTCCCCGTCCCCTTTCCCATTAAAGCCAATGTAGATGCATAACCCTAGCAGAATGAGAGGAGGTATGTTTAGGCTCAAAAACTTACAAGTCAAAAATTGAGTGGGTTGCAGATCGAGCTGAGGGAGATGGGTTTGCTCCAAATTACTCTCCACAAAATCTCTCGATGAAGATGGGACGAAGGGAGAAAAGGAAAAGGCAAAAAGGAAGAGAAGAAAAAAGATATGAGAGCTGGGTTGTGGAAAGGAGAGGAAAGAATAGACAAAAGGAAAAGGGAAGAAGAAATAGGAAAACAAAAATGCTACTTTCGCCCGGGAGGGGTACCCCCCGCGTTCCCATGGTTCCACGTGGGATTAGTTAAATGATGCGTTCGCTTTCGTCGTTTGGCCCCCTTTTTAATTTCCTTTTGATTCTCAGTTCCTGAAACTCAAAACCCATTTCATTTCCTCTTGATTCCGCAATTCTTAAACTTGAAACCCACCACTCGTTTTCACCTCACCTCGGCCTCAGCAGGCTACATGGCCATGGAACCCCACACGAAACACAGCAACCTTACCAAGCAAGCTACAAAGACGATTCACGCAGGGAGGTACGATGGGTGGTCATCTTCTTCTGCTTAAACAAGCTGCCCCAGTGCAGGAAGACGACACGAAGGGAGGTACTCTCTTCTTGATCTCATCTTCTTGTTCACATGCCTTAAACCGAATCTCTCATTGGTATTGTTTCTTCAACCCACGATTTCGAAGTTCCCAAAATCACCGAATCGGTATATACACATGATTTCAAATAACTGGAAACCCTAACCCTAATGGGAGATTTCAAAATTCTTTTAGATTCGAAATAGCACTTGATTTAGATTCGAAATTGCACCTGAATTCGAAATTCTTGTAGATTCGAAACCCTAACCCTAATCGGTATATACTCTTTTTTTTTTTTGTTCTTGATTGTTCGTTTTCTTTTTGTTTCTTCTTCTCCCTTTAGTTTGAATAGTAGTAGCAATGATTGATCTCAAAATAAGAAAAGACAAAATATTTGGATTGCCAATTATTTTGTGGTTGAATGAAAATATCCATCAGAACATGAAATCATTATTATTATTGTTATTATTGTATTAGTGGCTAGAATAGTGTTATGGTCTGTAATTTCTAAAGAGCAGCAGGCCAATTTCTCCTTTCTGAGCTTATACCAACTTTATCTCTGAACTATGTAACCAAATGCAACATCCTTTGATGGAATTTAGCATGACTTTTTCCACCTTTATTGATGTACTTTTCTTAAATTTGTCTTGATAGTTGATAGTCTTCGAAATAAGATGATGAAAGTTTAGTTTTGTTCTTGATTGTTCGTTTTCCTTTTGTTTCTTCTTCTCCCTCTAGTTTGAGTAGCAATAGCAATGATTTCAAGTTTAAATTTTTGTTTTCTTTTGATATTTGACTTAGCCAAGGAAAAGATTCACACTGATATAGTAACAATCCATGGGTTCCTCTTTGTTTTTTATTTGTCTGTTCTTTTATTTCATGGGAGTGTTCCTAAGAGAAGAGACAACAAGAATTTTGACTTTTTCATGCAGCATGCAATTAGGGGTATATTTTTTTCATGCACCAAAGTAGTTCAAATTCTAACTTTTAAAATTAAAGCATAATTGGCATATGGAGACACTCCCTTGAAAACAAAGAGGAACCCATTAGGAACACTCCCTTGAAAGTATGTGTACATTATAATTCATCACAGTGCACATTATAATTCATCACAATAAACATTGTTGCAATCTGCTTTCAGTATTATTTTCAAAGTTGTTCTTTTAGATTCCATTGGGGTCTTGCTTCTGGCCTGTAACCATGCACAAATAACATATAACTTCATTAGTGTGCTGTATTAGATTAAATTTAAGAATATGTCAATATCCACCACGGACTCTTCTTCATTTTTTGGTAAACAAAGTATGGGTCAACCATTATGCTTCTGTGAAATTGAAGCCCAACTAAGATACTCGTCTACTACAAGAAATCTAGGACGACCCTTATTAGGGTGTCCTAACTACAACACAAAGGTAACTACATTTATGTTTAATAAAATTGTTAATATTATGCGCATCTAACATGTTTCAAAATCATGTTTAAAATGATTAGGAATTACCATATTGTAAGTATTTCAAGTGGGTAAAGGAGGATCAATACAGAAAGTCCGATATTCGAGAAACTCACAGTGAACTGTTAAGAACTAAGAAGGAGTTGGAGAAGATACTCGACGATATTGAAAAGAGCAAGATTGATCTCTATAAGAGAGCGGATGAGATCGATATGAGAGAGATGGCGCTATCCAATAGAAATTAAGAGGTTGTGAACAAGGAGTTGACGCTTGTCATACGCGAAGTTGAAATAAGACGTTCACGCACACTACTCTGAGTGTATTGAGCTTTTGCATTTGTTGTAGCATGTTACTTGTCTTGCCTATAAGTGACTTATGATTAATGTTATAAGTTAGTTGCTATGTGTATCTAAGTTGCTTATATGTTGGTGATGTTAGAACTTAGTCTGATTGTATAGTCTGATTGTACAGTCTGATTGTATTTTATGTTAATAACTTGTGGAAGTAACTGCTTGTATCTGTGTAAGGCACATTTTTCACCTGGGTGTGTAATGAACAGAACTTCTAGTCCCCATGCAAACATTGTTTCTCTTACTTCATTGATCTCAAATTGTACCAATTACTTTTGTTTCCCTTTCAGTTTCCTTTCTTCATTTCATTCCTTTCGTAGAATGGATTTGCAAGAAAATGAGCACAATAATTGGAACATATGTGTATGATGAATTAGCACATTGAAGGGATCCAGATCCCAACAAGTTGGTCATAATATAAGAGTGTAATAAGCAATCTACATTAAAAAAAAAAAATGATACTTTCATATGGGTAACTCAACTTATATTATGAATGAAAAAAAGCATAGTCACAATAATATGTCAACTCATTCAAGGAAATTGCCAGAAAATTCAATCTAGGAAATAATATCTTCATGCTTATTCCTGGAAGAGAAAATATCATAACATCCAAAATAATGTAGTCATTTGTTCCAAATACACAAAAACACAAATCTGCCAATTAATTATGAATTTCACTATCTCATAAATAGCTTGTTCCAAATACATTCAATACACAAAAGTCAATTCTAAATATCAAAATTAAACTCTCTCATTGTGCCGGTTGTGGCACTCATCGAACCCAAGCTGCATTGGTGAGAGCTCATTCATCCCAAATTATACCGGTTGTGATTGTTTCAATCCAAATTGCATATGTAAACAAGGAAAATAGTAATTTAAGATTGTGATATCGATATTACTATAAAAATATGTAATTATTTAAGATTTTTTACACTTTGTGAAGTGGTAAATAAATTCCTACAAGTGGTTATGGTTGGTGTATCTCCTCTATCTCGCTAATAATCAAATAATACAAAATAAATACTCTCGATTCAACTCCGGCAGTCACTAAATTATACATAAATATGTAAAGTAAAAAAAAATCCATCTGTTTGCGCTTCCCCTTCACTGGTGCTTTCTTTATTTTCACTTTAACTTTTCGCATGCATTTCCCCATCCTCGATGCTCTCCTCAACAATGAGGGTCTGCTTTTACCTCTCACAGCTAGTGGACTGAGTACTTTTTTTGAAGTACCACATATTGTTATGCCATTTGCTGTACAATCAACATTAGAACCCATGATAATCATCGATGAGGGTTCTTGGTTGTCACTATATAAGTCAATCATTGCAAATAACTTATGTGTTGCATATTTAGTATACTTTTTTGAACCCGCTGCAAGAGTAATCATCTTATAACAAATATTCAGTAAACTTAAATATCGGTTGACATCTGCCCATTGACTCCAGCGTCAAAGCTACTGTGGATTAACGTCTATCTTCTTATGATATCCTTCATCTATTGCTTTAAAATGTATCTATTTGGCACAAATTTAACCTCGTTACATTTGAATACTGCCAAAATGTGCCTACACAATATTTCCTTCATCTGAAATAACCTACATGAACATTTTGTAGCTGTATTTTTCTTACTAAAGTCCACATAGTGTGTAATCGGTCTAGTGAACTCTTCCACACAAAGTTCATCTTCTATGCGATAGGTTTTTACTCCATCATTACTCTTAAATAACTTTGGATCCATATCAATAATACCGGTAATTTGCTGTTGAATTTTCTTGAATTTAGCATTCGTGTACAAATCTTGAAATCTTTTTTCAATTGGTGATCTAGATATATATGGAATTGTGACACTAAATGAGTAGAAATCTGCGGCAATTTCATTCTCAATTTTCTTTTTCAAAGCACTATCAAACTAGTCGACAAACTCTTTCAAGTTTGTCTTAGCATGAACATAACCGTAAAAAAAGGCATTCATACTGAGTTGTACTCATTCCAGTCCAAAATAAGTTTTTCAAGAATGCTGGTACCCAATGCTCACGCTCGGCATATAAACTTTGCAGCCAGGCATTCTCCTGCAAGTTGTACGTGGTGATGAGCTGATCCCAACTCTGTTCAAATTCTTCAACACTTTGGTTGTCATATACACATTTCATCAATTCCGTTTTCATTTTATTTTTGTACGAAAGCATATGAGCTAAGCTTTTCAGGGACTTTCTTCAGTATATGCCACAAACAAAATCGATGTCGAATTTCTGGAAATACAATGGCAATCGCATTTTTCATCGCTCTGTCCTGATCTGTAATAATAGCTCTCGGAGGTACACCATCCATACACTGCAACCAGGTCTAGAATAACCAGACAAACGTGTCCATATCCTCACTGGATATCAATCCTGCACCCAACATAATGGACTGGCCGTAGTGGTTTACACCAACAAATGGTGCAAATGGCATCCCATATCTATTCGGCAGATATGTGGTGTCAAATGTGACCACATCTCTGAAATAATGATATGCTACCCTACTACGGGGGTCTGCCCAAAAGACATCTTTTAACCTCCCATCATCATTTAAATCTATGAATGCAAAGAACCTGATATTTTTGTACTGCATCCTTAAGAAATAATCTCGAAGCGCTTCAGCCCCACCTTTCCCAAGTCGTAAATGTCTTACCTTGTCAATGTAATTTCGACAATCATTTTCAAAAAACGGAAGGTTCTCGAATCCACCAGCTCTAACGACAATAAATCTGAAACTCTTATTCATCCGGATGCCAGCCAAATCATTTGTATTTAGGACTCTTTACTGAGTCACTAACTTCTCTATTACATCTGAAGAAGCGTGATTTAGTTGGATTGAGGCCGTGGTTATGGATAATATGAACTGTTGTCAACCTAAACTTTCTGTCAACTTTTAAGGCATTAATCTTTGCCTTACATTCTGTCTTTCATGTTGGTTATGGTTTGGCAACATTCAGTGTTCTATTATGGGCCTTCCTACCACGAGCACAACCAATGGTGGCATATCTAACATTGTCATCTCAATCATTTTTGTCATAACTCCAAATCCGCATTTTTTAGCATACTGCTTATAATAACTCATTAATTCTTCAAAATAATTAAACTTCATTTCCAACTTTGGCTCCTCAATCGTATTACCACCAACTTCATTCTCTAACTGAGATGTTCCAGCAATGCCATCCTTAGTTTCTATTGAATCAGATATATTTTCGTCTCCATCTTTAACTTTAGAGGAGGTACATGGAATATCAATTTTCCTACATTCGAATGTTTCCTCTACACCAAATTTTCTGCTCGTAGCGGAGCTTGTAGTCATATTTTGCGTTAGGTAACCAACATTCTGCAAAAAGAAAAAAAAATCTATGACATTAATATTTAAAAAAAACAAACAAACTTAAAAAAAAAACTACAATAACACAGTTGCATCACCACTTGAATGTTACTTGGATATTGGTAACCATCTGAATATGGCAACAAAGCAGGTGACCCCGCAAGAATTGGTCCATAGTAACCGTGCATTGTGAAGTTTGGACAAGTTGATGGTATGTCCTTATTCTATCTTCTCATTATTCAATAAAGAAAATATAACTTAGGAAGGAAACAAACAGTCACTCGCTAGGAAAAAAATGATAAAGCAAAAATATAAAACAAGAACAATTTATGGACACAAATGATAAAGCTAAAAAAAAAAAAGTTGTACACAATTTCACATATGCTGGACACAATTTCTAATCAAGATGTATAGAACCAAATTAAGTTAATTTAAAAGATCACTCCAATCTCCCATATCCAGATCACTCTAATCTCCCATATCCAGATCACTCCAATCTCCTACAATTTAAAACAAGAACATTCCATGATTCTAGATACACAAAATATTTCCAAAACCTCAAACCAAAAACAACACCCCTAAGGCAACCACAAATATGAACAACCATAAACTCTTTGTAGATTATTATGACAAGTATTTTGGTGACAACAATCAGGCTTTTGGAATCATATCATGCTGCTCTATGCTCTATGCCACAATTCCTTCTTCCAGATGCATCCTTTTACTTAGCTCAAATGGTTTAGTGATATATTATCTAGTTTGATGGTCATTATAAATTATTTGTACATATAAGGAACATATTATCAAGATCAAAGTAACTTTTAACAAATACGAGACATTAATTCAAATAATTTTAATAAAAATGCAATTCATGCATGTGACCTCAAATCGTGACTCTACTGATTTTGTTCATAGTTGTAATTTCAATACAAAATACAAAAGGCTAATTATCTATAAGGTTCCGTTTGGATTTAAAAACTATGGATTTAGAAATCATCTCAATTCATTTAATCTCATAATTATAATTTTATTAAATTCTTATACAAAATACAATAAACAATTCAACTTTTTCAAATCTTAAAATAATTATAATATTAAAAAATAATATTCTAACAATATTTTATTTAATTTTTAACTTTTATTTAAAATCATCTCATCTCATTATCTAAATGGGGGCTAAATAAAAAACACAATATTAATTTATCTAAAGGAATAAAATAACAAATGGTAACTTCTCTCTTAGTTTTATCTTAAATCAAATAAAATAAATACTTCAAATATTCTACTATGCCCATTAAACACAAAGATGAGCGGTAAAATTAGAGCGGCATAGTTGATAGTAGCCGTAACCTTTTCGTCACACGTGGTTAATAATGAAGACGTGGACTGTCTCCTCGGCCCTCGGTTTGAATAAGAGCTGGGCGGGCTCACTTCGCGCCCTTAATAAACCCCTTACGTTCTTCGTCTAGTCTCAATTCCGCGCTCATTCTTTCCCTACGGCCTACTCCCATTCGTATCTCTCATCACTGTCAATGGCTTCAGCCTCCGAGTCCTCTCTTCTTTCCAAACTCGAATCATCGGAGTCCACAGGCATCTATTCCCTGTTTTCCGACTACCTCCATCCTTTCTCGGATCTCACGAACCCCAAGAAACCATACAAACCCATGGACCACTCCATAATCCGGCCGCTCGCAAAGAAATTCCTTCCTTTTCTCAACCTAACCCTATCCCTTCTCCCCAAACGCCTCTCCGATCCCCATCATTGTAATGACCAATTTGCCCTCGAACTTTTCCATATTTACCGACTCTGCCTGGATTGCCTGGAATCCGTGTCTTCACAGCTCTCCTGCAAGCCCTATTCCGTACACGTCCAGAGGATTCGGATGGTCCATTGTATGGTGGCCTGCGGGCGATATGGCGACGCCGAGGACGAGGGGTTTAGGGTTTTGGAGAGCTTCAAGGGTATCAATTTCGGGGTGAAGAAATCGGCCAAATCCGCGGGGAAGTTCGTGCCGGATGTGGAGGGAGGTGGTAGTGATAAGGAGTTTGCGTTTTTGGTTGTGGAGTTGGTTGTGACGCTGGTGAAGTGCGCGGCAATGGGGCAGATCAAGGATGACGAGGTGTACAGGAGGGTTCTTGTTTTGACGGAGGAGGTTCGGCCGTGGTTCAGGTTCGTGGCTTTGGAATCTGGATGGTTTGAGATATTATTATGCGTTTGTTAGCGGAGAAAATGTGGGATAAGGAAAGGAAATTGAGATATTCCCTGGTTATGTGTTGTTGTTGGACCGTTAAGTGCTGAGATTTGCTTTTTTTTGTGCAATAAAATGATGTAGTTTGGTTATCTGGACCTAGACGAATGGTTCATTGATTAGTTGATCTAAATTTGAATGTGTCAGGGTATTAGATGCCAATGCATACGAGAAGTTGCACAGGGTGCTCGTGACCTATCTGGGGAAATGCACTTTGCTTTTAGTAGGGGAGCTAGCATGCTTTGACGAGAAGCTAGTACGCACACTCTGGTATGCTGCGTTGACCGAGTATGAAAAGTCATCTTTAACAGATCAAATTTACAAGGTGACCCGTATCTGATTTCTAGCCATATGTACTATAAGGGACCTTTATGTGTTTCTTAACCGTCAGTTAACATGCAGTTTGCCCGGCGGATATGTTCATCTCTATTTTCACTACAAGAAGATAGATCCTCACTCATCATTGAAATATTAATATGTGTGTTGGACTCCATTGCCCGCCAATGCAAGGTAATACTTATCTTATTCATGTGAGTACTCCAACGAATGAGTCATGCGATTCAACAAGGACTTCTTTTGTTAGTTTCAGCTGTGTCTATGTTTTGTGTAAAAATAAAATTTACCTTATTTAGGGCCAGTTTGGGGTTGTGTTAAGAGTAAAAATGCTTAAATAGCTTTAAAAAATTTTTAATGAAAAAATTAGGTTGTTTGAATGTTATATATTAAAGTACTTTTTAATATCAAATTCGCTAAAAAGTATTTTTGAGTAAAAGCATCATTGTGATGTTTTTTCTCAAACGTGATTTTTCGGATAATGCAGAACGTCATTTGAATTTTAAAAGACTGTCGATGAGCAAAAATAAACTTTCAAATAATTACAACTTTCAAACTATCAAGAATATGGTCATAATAGTTAAAAAAAATCAAATAATGATAATTTCTACCTCAGAAATCACTTTTTAATTTGTTTACAAACAAATGTTATATGTTTGGAAGTATTTTAAATATATGGTTATCAAACAGTAAATAATGTTTTAATAGTATAACTTATTACTGAAGTTAGTTTTAAGCTATAACCCTTAAAACTATAAATTATATTTCTCACTGCAATCCCAAACATGCAATTAATAACATATATTAACATACAAAATTTTGATATCTATAAATCTATGCTATTGTATAATTAAAATCCCTAGGGGTTAGCTCAAGTGGTGACTGTGAGGGTCTTTGGTGGCATGCTTCTCCAAGTCTGAGGTTCAAACCTTTCAATGCAAACCATTTATAGGAGACATGTTTCATCGGTGAAAAGCTGATGCTTTACTTAATTTGTGGAATGTGGACAATGTTACATGGGTCCAAAATTTAACTTGGTAAAAAAATGTTGTGTTTGCACGGTCTTTGACGTTTTTCATTAAAAAAAATATAATTTATGGTAAGATGATCACAGGCTTGTTATTTTCATGTTTATTGAAATGTAAATTCGCTGGCATTCAACTTTTCTAAGAGTAATAAAGTATTGACTAGGTTTTTGGTGTATGAGTTGCAAGTTAACACACCATATTTTGTGGTTTATAGTTTTCAACAAGAAAGGCTTTTGGGTGATGCCTTGTTTTTGTTCTTTGATGATACACTGTATGAACTCTTTAAGATTCTAGTACTCTTATTTTGAAAATTATACTCGTAATATCACAGTGTAACACTCACATAACACCAATGAAGCGGTAGACAGTCAAGCTAATCATTTTTATGGTTGATGTGACATGCATATCAATGCTTGCCATGTCAATGGTGTTACACAAGGGTTACTGTTGATGGAATATGAGTATTGACTCTCTTATTTTTCCCAAGCCAACCCAAGAATAAATACAATATTTAATTAAAAAAAAAGAATAAATACTATTTTCCTGCTTTCTCTTTATGGGAAATGCTATTATTTGTTTTTAGTTGTATCAAACACCGTAACTACTTATTGTCTCCTGACCTTTTATGCAGTTCTTTTGAAGTTTGGAGATTCTGTTGTTTGTTCATCAGCTTTAACATTTATCAATATGAGAAGATCAAGCCATGTTTGGTTAACGAATTGAATGTTTGAGAATTTTTTTGAAAAACTTGAGATGTGTTTTTTATTAGGTTTTGTGAAGGTAATATTAAAAAAATCGCAAATTTGAGTTGAGACACAAAAAACAAAGAAAAAAAGAGTAGAGAAATTATTAAAAATAATGATATTTAAAAAAGAGAGAATGATGGGACATATTTAAAGTTACAAAAAAATTAAAATTATATAAATAACTTTTAGATTTTAGAATTAATTAAATACCATTTAGATTTAAAAATTACAAAAATGCCATCTAAACCCAAGAAAATTACAAAACTGTTATTAAAACAGTCCAGAACGGAATAGGACCCGGAATGGCAGAAACAGGTCAGAATTTGGAACAAAATGGAACATGGGGGTATAGTGTACCGAGTACTACACCGGTACGGAAAAGTCTGGCTGGAATGGAACGGAATTAAAACTATGGTTTAAATATAATTTTTTGGGATCTTTTGGTTTTTATTTTTGTAAAAGTTGTTTTAGTTTTTGTGTTTTTAACTTTTTATTGAAATCTTGGTAAATGATTGGATAAAAGTTGAAATAGTAAAATTTAAATTAGATTGGAAGATGTTTTGTTAGAAGTTGACAAATTATTCAAAAAATTTTGAAAATTGGAATTGACCGAACATGGCCTTGGTTTCTAAGTTTGAGTGTCAAAAAGTATTATATTGATATATTTTCTTCTTTTCCAGTTTGAAATGGAAAATCCTGGAATAGAGTATGTTGATCTTGTTTCTTATTGTGCCAATAAATGCCGAACTGCAAGTGCAAACTTATGTATTCCAATGGCGACACATCTGAACAAAATAGCAGGTGATTCCCATCAGGTATCTTGTTTACGTGGTCTGTTTATATGCATTTGTCATTTGTGCTTTTTTAATGTCTGCACTGTATTTTAATTGAGTTTTCTTGGCAGGTTAGGCCACCGTTTGATATGATAATCAGGCTTTATGCTGCTGGGTTGCACCTTATCAATTCCGATGTTAAGTCCCAAGGTGATGGTCTCACATCCGCTGATGGTGCTAAAAATGAGTCTGCAATTAGAGTTTTACTCGATGATGGGAAAATACTGCAGAATTTAGCTGCACTACTTGGTTCTTGTGATAGTTACTTTAATATTGACTGCAAAGAGAATTGTGTTAAATATACAGATTCTGCTTGTCAGATTTGTTCACAGTTGAGTTCTGATTATGAAGTCCCCATGCCTTGCAAACAGAGGAAAAGAAAAGCTTCTCTGGTGGTTTACTTAAATGCATTGAAATTCTTATGCCATCCACTAGCTGAATTAGTAAATTCAGAAAGGAAACAGCTTATTAGTGAAAATGAAGATGCTTTTGTTACTACAAAACTCTATATAATCCAGGACGCATTATATCACTTTGCTGATATTTTTCTTTCTTGTCAAAGGTAACTTACCACTACCTCGTTTATTTTTTTTCATTTGTTTCTTGCATCGCTTAAAGCCTGCACTGTATGTTTGATCTACACATTACATGTAACCCATATGCAAAGCTTTTGAGGGTGTTCTTTCAATTTATTCCCCCGCCCCCGGTTACTGGCTTTCCTGTGGTTTAATTTCTTTACCGTTGTTTCAGATATAGTTGAGTGTTTTTAATATGAGGAGTGATTTGTTTTTCTTGGGTGGGGTTTTACTTGGACTTTACTCCTTTTTCTTTTCTTTTTGTGAACCAAATTTTAGAAATCGTTATTTATGTCCTTTCTTCACTATACTGTGACAAAAGGCTTCTTGTCCATGAAAGGGGTTGTAATGTTGTATTCATTTATGGAAACCATTGTGGCTGAAATAATATGGCAAAGGGTTGATAGTCTACCAAGTAGAATCGGGATCTTAATCTGCTTTCCAAATGATATGGTATTGGTCCTCATTTTTCTTATGATTCATTTGGATAGAAGTGTGGAGAGTAAGTGTCACATTTACTACTCATTCGCCAATCTAGCATTTGAGATGCACTTTTTAGATTTTTTATTTATATTTCATTTCCTTGTCTTAGTCTTAAATATCAGCAAAAAAGGTTCATGAAAGAATGAATTCTAAAGTGTTGTGCCCAACAAGAGTTATGGATGGCTGAAACTTATCTATATATATATTATTTTGGGAGTTTTTACTTCTTTAATGTTTACTGGCATGGTTTATAGATGAATCAAGTTAGCAATAAGGCTTCTCTGAATTTGTTTCTTCATGCGACTAGTTGTTCATATGAAAGAGAGAGAGATGGATTTGATGAAAACAGAAAAGCTGTACTTACCGTTGCTGTTGCGGCTTTTACCCTCTCCATAAGAACAAAGCTCAACATGAAGGTTGGCGTTCTCATTGTGTAAATTTTGATGACCTAAGCATGAGCTTTTACTAGCTCATTTATTTTGGTTCTATTTACTTATTGTGGGACAAAATGGTATATGCGTCTCAATCAAGCTAATTTTTTTACCTTTCTTTGTTCAGGGTAACACTCACTTAGTTAAGCACATTATTACCAGTGAATGGATTCAACCTCAAGAGCTAAAACACCTATTTGCGTCTTTTCACAATATTGGTGTATTTTTGTACAGAAGTAAGCAAGTCAAAGAGGTATTTTTCTTTCTTTTAGCGGCACATGTTCTTTTAGTGCTTTTTTTTAAGTAGTGTCCTGCGGTTGTAACTGGTTGCTTCCATAATTTTATTTAAGATTGAACCTTTTCAGTTTAGAGTCACCCTTTTTTTTTTTAAAAACTTTTTAATTGTGTTTTAGGAAATCTCATCCTAATTGTTTTGATGGATTGTTTGCTTCTATTATTTGTGGTTGTTTACATTGGAATTGCAAAAGGGCAGTGCAGGTGCCAGCGAATGAGGTGGATTTGGTTGCTGCTATAATATCACTTTTATGACCCTGCTTTGATATTGTTAAGTTATTGCTAGTATGCAGCCGGGGTAGTGAGCTCTTGATAGTTTCTTTTTGTTCCTACCCTCTGACATTATGTCGCTTTTTTTTTCTACATTATCTGACTGTACATTATTGGCTTTAAAGCTTCTGGTTTGTTTAAGTTAAGAATTGATTCTACCTTTGCAGGCTTCAAAGGCATTGAAATTATGTTGCAGGGCGTCATGGACTTGTGTTAAACATCTGTGCCAATTTTCTGTACAGAAAGCAGAGGGGTTAGTTGGTGATCTTTCCGAAGATTCTATTATAGAATTTGTTAATGATGCATGCACAAGAGGCGCTTTTCTTTTGGATGTTCTCCATCAATGCGACCATCACAAGGCAGAAAGAGTAATTGCAGAGTGCCTGGAAGATTGGTCTACTGCTGCAAAGGTCATTGAAAGGTTGCCAGCGCCAGTTCCTTTGGTGAGGCAGTGGGTAAAGGTATGTTTTGCGAGCTTTCAAATGTTGTCATTATAATTTTTCTTGCTTCCTCAGCCGTATCATCATTTGATATGCAGATAGAATGTAGACGTTCTAAGGATTTGAATGAGGGGGATAGTGCTCTAATCTTGTACTTTTTGCTGTCATCTTCTACAAAAGTGTACAAGAGGGCAATTGGCATAATCTTAGAGCAGGTCAGGCCTCTGTCAAGATTTCTGACTTCCTTCGAAAAAAAATAATTATGAAGTCTGGCTCAGCTATTTTCTGTCCATCTCTTTCATGAATTTGCTTAGGAGCTGCTTGCATACGAGGAAATGAGTGCTCTGTACCCCGAATTTTGTTATAAAATGCAAATGAAAATTATAGACATCCTCCTGCAAGATGTGTATGTTACACCTGATAGTAGTTTACGAAAGTCAAGACTTTTAGGTAGAAAGGGAATGGCATTAAGGGCCCGTGGAATCGAAGGTTTGAAGGACTGTATTCAGTGTCTATCTGATTCCATATCTACAATTGTAAGTTATTTAGTTCTGTTTTTTCTTTATCTTCATCATTGACTAAATATATAGTCATTTCTCTTTCTGGATTTGTGTTTTTGACTGTCATTAATTAGTTACTCAAACAGAAAGAGGCATACGTTGAAACATGTAGCTGTGGGATCCCAACTTGTCATCAATTAGCTGTGACGTATTGCTTACGTGCGCTATGTACCCAGGAAATTGAACCAAACTCAAAGGTGTTAATGCTTAAAAGGCTAGTCTCCAGAATTGAGTAATTAATTCTTTAAATGTTGTATGTTTATTTATATGTTTTACTTAATATTGCCTGTTTTTTTTTCTGAAGCAGCTAATCTTCCAAGATATTAATGCTGCCATAAATCTATGGTTGAGCATTTCTGTTCCAGATCATTGCTCTGCAGATGACCCGTGCTCTATCGTGCCTGAAAATATAGTGCTACTACTGTATAATGTTATTGATTTGTTATCGATGAAGGTTTGTCTCTTTACTGTATCAGGTGCTTTAGGTTCTAAAGCAGACATAGTTCTATGCATTTTCTTGACATAATGTCCATTCAATTACAGCGTTGCCTTCTCTTTGTCTATGGTCTCAGGGTTGCATGGATTTTCACCCTGACATATATAGGCTGATGTCTAGATTATTCAAACTGAAGAATGTGCCCCTGGAGAATTGCCTGGCCATGCTGTGGGAGTGTAGAAGGACTACTCATGCTCTTTGTGTTTCACCTGTAAATGAGGCATTCATCGAATTATCAGAGCATTGTGGTGGACATTCTAACTCTGTTGATTTCTGGGTACACTGTCTAAGGGGGTCCAGGCCATTAATAGTTGGTTTCCAACAGAGTTTTTCATTTTCATTTTCAAATTCCCAGGGCTCTTGTAATCTTGAGAGCTCTTTTATATCAGATATCGCAGTTGATGAAGTGAAAGAGGCTGCATTTGAACTCATTTCAAGTGTAAGAATCTCTGAAGTAGCTTCTGCTGGTTTTTAATCTGCAGCCATATAATTTATCTGTCATTCTTATTGCAGGTTCCTGTGCCTAGTCGTTCTGCGTTCCTTGCTGGATATCTATACCATGATTTGAGTGAAAGACTTATCTTAAATGGGAGGTTAATTGAGGTAACTCACGTTCCGTTTGCTTTTAGAATTTATGCTACCTAGAGTCAATCTTGTAAGTTGCTTTATCCTGGAATGTTGTTGTATAATAATTTTAGAAAAGTTCTAATACCATCTGGCATTTAATCTTTTCCAGTTAGAGTTCAAGATATTGAACCCTTTGGCTTTGTGCTGCTGTTTATAATTCATTAAGGTTAAAGTGAAGTTGTTAAACTCGGAATTTTAAATAGGACAAATTTAGAAGTGATAAACTTGGAGTAACTTTGGATTTAAGATTTCACCGACCAAGGAAGATGTTGCTAGTATATACTAATGGTCATACAATCAACACACACACACACACACACACACACACATTCATTTGCAATAAATATTTTGCAAGATGAAAAAAGTGGAAAAACTTGGAAGAAACATAGCAAACAGATGACTGTGGATTATAGGATAAACTACCAACATAAATGGAAGAAAATAAGTGAATAGCCCTAGAAAGAAACCTTTAAAAAGTCTGCTAAACATGTAGGTCATGTAAAATGCATTTTCCAGGGGAAGATGTAAAGTATTGTTTTCTTTCTTTGGGCAATAGGAACTCATAAATAAATAAAAAATTGTTGAAAATCTTACCTGAAAAAGATACCTTTACAAGAGCAAATACCAGTATCGATGTTTTAGACTCTGGTTTGGTTTGCATTAGTGGTATCAATTTGGAGGTGCAAAGTGTAGTTTCCCCTCAAAGAAATTGAGAGGTAATCTACTCACGCCTACAAGATTGAACAAGTGACCTCACCCTCCTATTCTTATTTATTGGCTGAAGAGATACAATTTGATTCCAGGGCTGTTGGCTAGAGTTCTTTGAAGTTCTTGAAAACAGCCAAACTGCTCTCAAGTTACTTGATGTTTTACACTTTTTAGTGGGTTATTTTCTTGGCTTCTTCTGAATATGCACTAGTCTCTTTTATCTCGTTATAATTTCTGTTTTCTAATGAGTTTCCTTCTCTTAAGGCTCTTTCATATGCAAAAGAAGCTCATCGATTGCGTACAAAACTTTTTCAAGAGAAATTTATGTACTCTGTTGAGCAGCAGACTGAAAGGTGCAGTGACACGGGGGATATCGTTCAGAAGCTTACATATGGCCTTAAGAATCTCCATATTCACAGATCAGTTGCTACTGAAATTTTGTCCTCTCACACTGTTTCATGGGACTTGGATGGTGTTTATCTTAGTCCATGGAATGTACTCCAATGTTATCTTGAAAGCACTCTTCAGGTTCAGCTTGTTTTTCCTTCTGTTTTTGAACTCAACCTCAGTGTTCTTGCCCTTTTTTGCTAACAGTTGAATCATTGGCACGATCATATAACATGCAGGTTGGAATTATTCATGAAATAATTGGAAATGGAGCTGAAGCTGAAACTTTTTTGAATTGGGGAAAAAACATCTCTTGCTTACAGATCTTGCCACCATTTATAGTTGCTTTTTCCTCTGTCTTAGGTATCAAATTATACTTCTTGTTGCATTTGTTCCTTTGAATGTTAATTGTTCACTCCCTACTTGGTTAGAAAGAAACTTAGTTTTGAGCTAACTTTCTGAATATGTTTGGATTTTTACAGGAAAACTATACCACAAGAAACGACTTTGGGATTTGGCGGAGAAGGAACTTCAAAGTGCCAAGAAAATTTTGATTGATACTAGCACAGCTTTTTCTTGCATTAAATGTAGATTGATAATGGAAGCAACAATTGATCAGCATCTTGGTGATTTATCACAAAATACTTTTGATAGTACTAAAGCAGAGATTTCTGTAGAGAGATTGTTGCATGCTGAAAATCTGTACAAATTGGCCCTGGACAAACTAAATCTTTCTGTGTGGAAAAACCATGTTACTTTTCCTGAAAAGGTGAATGCTGAAAGTACAGTACTTAAGAAAAATCATGTGAAAGATGCTGAATGTGATGTCAGTAATAATTCTGCTCATTTTGTGGCAACTGAACAAGATAGGAGGAAAAAAATGAGGGGTGTGCCAAAAACCAAGGTGGAAGCCAAAAAGTTCAGAAATAATGCTCCCAAGCCTTTGCTAAAGGAGAATTGTTTAATCCCTGAAAATAATTCAAGGTTGACTCGTTCCAGATATCGATCTATGCAGAACCAAAGTATGAGCACCTCTGGTGAGTTTCAAGTTGGCGTTTCAAGATATTTGAAAGGTGATACTGCATCTTCCTCCAATACATTTACTCAGCAAGAGTTACTCCAGGAAACAAAAAGTTGTGAAGCTGCTTTTGGCGTTAAAATAAAATGCATTTGCAACAACATGTGGTGTTGGCAGTGCCTTGTAATGGAAGTTATAGAATCTGGGTTATTGAATAATTTTATTCATCTGAAGTGGGAGTTTGTCCGAAGACGGCTTTCATCTAGGCTTCTCACTGGCATAGGTATGTACAAACTATTTTGCTCTGATCATTCACAGAGTAGTTCTCCCACACAAACACTTCAGTAAATTGGCCCTAATTGAACTTGTATCCCATAAAGACAATGTGTCATTTAAAACACAAATTAAGTTACTCTTTTCCTTTCAGATCACATATTTATTGACAATATGCTTGCAGCCATTTTCAAAGTTAATAATTTTATATATTTTTCGTCGATCACCCTTCCCCCAACAAAAAAGATCAAATTGGTGCTGTTTTGCTATATTTTTAAACTTTAGTGCTCAAGTTTCCTTTCATTTTTAAACTTGAGCACTAACTAATATAAGTAGTTATTATTTTGCTTCTAATTGTTAAACTAGGTTAGGCATGGCTGAGGATATTATCAACTTTAGTGATTTTAGTTTAGGAATGAGTTTGGATTTTATAGAGGCAGCATTTCAACAATGTACCCTTAATTGTTTGTGGGCATTGATAAAAATCTTTCTTTTGCCTACCATTTTCAGTTGCTGTAACTAGAGCTTTGGGAATTGGAGTTAAGTAGGAGTTAATAGGCTTCATTTTGTAGCTGAAGTGATATCAATTAACCTATATCAATTCTTATAACTACACTCACTTCATTGATGAAACAAAACCGTAGTGCTTGAAAACGGCTGAAACCAATACCAGAAACCAACACCAAGTTTATCAACCTAAAAAACAAAACCAGAACCAGTAGGGGCTCGCAAGGTGGTGTATCACATGAAGAGAATGCTTTTGTTTCTTTCATCACATTCTTTCAACTATGGAGACTTTGTAATTATCACTGTTATGTTTTTGTCTTCAGGAAAATGCTTTGGGAACCGTGGTCAGATTCATGAAACACATGAATTGTTTTTCCAAAGCATAGCAGTCCTAGTCAGCAGAAACCCATCTGGTCAGATTCATACCAACTCTTCTGTTCCTCTCACTTCCTTGCTTGATTTTTTTGGGAAGGAGATTGCTGGAGATGTGTTCGCTGTTGAGCGTGCAGTAATACTTTACAACATATGTTGGTATTCTTTGAAGAGTTACCCTTCCAAAGATACAAGGTATTTGTAACTGTAGGTACTTGTGTATCTTTCATGCATTCTAGTTATATAAAAAAGTATATCTTTCATGCATTTTATTCATATCTGTACTGGAAATGTGTCTTTTCTCTTCCTCCCCTATTTTTTTCAAAGAATTTTTAAAAATGATAATAGTATCAACACATAGTTATTTCAGATTCCTAATAAGATGTGCTGATGTTGACTTATTTTTTTTGGGGAACTGCACTTCTCACCCACAAACTACCACCTGTTTTCATTTTACACCCTAAACTACCAAAAGTTCCAATATAACCCTTTATCTATGTATAATTTTCAATTTTTACCATCAGTTTAGATCTGACCGTTAATCTAGTTTGTGGGTGAAAAGTTCAAGTTCCCCTTTTTTTTAAGATACCCTTTGAAGATGCTCCCTGGTAAGCGGATTTTGTTTTTTTTAGAAGTTCTTTAATATCTCAGTCACCTTATGATTTCATGACCATATTTGTTTCATATCATTGTCTTTCTCATTCATTTGAAATTTGTGTTAGATGAGAAGATCGTTCTTTCTTGTATTGTACTCACATGCTTGTAGGCACACTTGCAATATTATCCTAGTTGGTAGGTTTGACAGATCATTCTCTCCTCACTCAGCAATGTTTGCAACAAATTGAGAATCGATTAAATTATACCTACTACATAAGCATGTATATACATTTTCTGCATCTATCACAGCAGTAATGTCTACTTTATTGTCATTGACTTTTCACAAATAACTTCCTTTCCTTCTCTCTTTTTGTTGGAATTGTGATCAGGACCGCTTGCTGTGATCTATTTAACATTCATGTATCAAAACTAGTGTCTTGGTTGATGCTGGCATTTGTTCTCTGCCGTGAGGTTCCTCTACTTTTTGAGAAGGTCAACCTTTCTTTAAATTTTCTTTATCTTGATTTTTATGGCTTTTTTGTCTTATTTCTTTCAATGTTGTCCTATATATATTTGACGATAATGAATGTTTGGTCATTGCTTTGACTGCCGTACTTGATAATTTGATGATACTGAATCTTTCTTGATCTCTAAGTGTTATTTTTGTCTCCCTTCAGAAGATCCTTTGACCTTATTTATTTTTGGTCTGTGTTAATTTCTGGTGCATAATTACTCAAATTCCCTGGATGACCTGTCCATGTGCTTCTCTAAACTGGAGTAGTTTCTTATATCTATTCAATGATTTATCTTGGTCTGGTTACCCTGAATTATTTTGAAGGATACTGATCTCAGTGTTGTAGTCGAAAAAAAAAATATAGTTAACTCATTGGAAAAATGCAGGTAGAGATATCTTCACGTCTGTGAGACCATTATTCTTGGACTAGGTCTAAATTCTGATTCTTCTGTTATAACATGGTTGAAAGCTGTATAAATTTTAAAAAATATAAGGTCATGATTTGTGACATTTTGACCTATATTAGGAGTGATTTCAGCAGTTTACCTACACTGTGGCTTTCAATTAGTACAGGGACTAGAAATTAAGCCTCATTATAAAAAGGGATTAAAAAAAGACCCTCACAATGGTTATCTATTTTTGTATAAAATTCCTGTTTTGATTTAAAGACAATGGGTTTTAGAATGGATCTGATTGCATCGACATTGTTAGTGTTAGTCTAGGACTTTTTGAATCAGATATGGGGACATAATACTTCTCTCCTTGTCAATAAAACTGATTTGGACTTCAGCTTACTGGGTCAAGTTGGATATAGTGTTGGTCCTGTTCTATGCAAAAAAGAAAAAGAAAAGATAAACCCTCATTGGACCTTGGACTTTTAGAGTTCAGCCCAGATTGATTCCGCTTCCACTTTTACCTTGGCTTCCATGTGTTGCAGTTAGGACTTTTGAAAGCTCTTTCTTCTCTTGCTCAAGTCGACTTCCTTTCATGTAATCAAGTTTATTAACTATTACCATTTACTGATACAACAGGTTTCTCAACTACTGGCTACTGTGTATGTAATTTCTGCCTCAACTAAGCTTTTTCCATTGCTATCTTCCTGCAAAGCGCTCACTGACTATCAATGGGCTTCATATTTTCATCAAGCTTCACTTGGCACTCATCTTAATTACCAGTTATTTTCAAATATGACTGAGAGATCCAAAGTCCAACACCTTGTGGATGCTGAGGTATGCCTGCAAGTCTATCTGTTGCCTATCCTTTTAGTGCACTTTTTGGCCCAACCACTTAATCTTGTGATTGAACATGTCATCTATGTCAAGTTTTGTGAACTTCCCCTTCATTTGAGATTATACGCTATCATTTCAACTATTTCCAAGCATTTTCAGAAAGCAACCGTTGCTTACACCTTTGGATACTTCCTTAGATATGCATGCAAAGCATATGAATCTTGGTCCTATGTGAAAATAAAAATAAACAAGAGGGAAAAATTGGTGTTATGTTTTTTAGTCATTTGGTGGTTCTCCAGTGCATATGCTGTTTCATAGGTTAATAAATTGTATTTTCAGGGTCCATATGTTCCTGGCTCAACCTGCAGAGGAGAAGAAACAAACAACTTGCTGAGGTTGTACCTGCTGCTTTTATAACTGAAGCATCAAATCACTCTCTAACTGAATCAGTCTTTTTGTCCTGTTGCAGGCTTGCACCTGACTCTACTCAGAAACTTGAAGAATTTGTAACAAAATTCTTTGCGGGCCTTCCTGGCGTGACAGTGGTTTGCATAAGTTTGCTTGGAGGTGCTTATGCTAGATTACTAAAAAATTTGCTGCTTTATCCTACATGTGTTGGTGCATGGATGCTAGTGTCGCGCTTCAACTCTATGAGTCAGCCTGTTGTTTTACTTCTGCCTGTGGATCCTGTCAGAGAAGGTATTTATCTTAAAAGAGGCATGCAAATTCATGGAAATCTCACATAGCACTAGTACTTATTTATAACATCCTAAATAACCTGGGAAATTGTGGCAGAGTATTCAGATGATGATGCTAACTCTGGCTGTCGTAAACTTTGTAAGAGCTTGGATGTGGGTAAGCATTGGCACTGTCCATGGGGTTCTACTGTGGTTGATGATGTAGCTCCTGCGTTTAAGCTAATATTGGAGGAGAATTACCTGTCATCTTCAATGTTTCCCATAGAAGATACAAAAAGTAATAGGACAATGTGGTGGATGTGGAGAAAGGAGCTTGATCGCCGTCTTGGTAAATTGCTGAGGTAGGTTACCACTCTTCCCTTTATAATAGAATAATTCCTTTTATATTTGTAAGTTTCTATGTTACCCTGTGTGGCCTTGCAGCATGGGCTCATTAGTATATTTGGAGTAGGCAGACGTACCGACTTTGTTTCTGTCTTTCTTCAATTGGATAGATGTTAGTTTAGGATGTAAATACTGCCAACTTATGCTCTTCTCTTAATTAATGGCTCTTGATAGAATTTCACTATATTGCATGAGAAATGATATAATGTTTGGTTCTTCCACGATTCCATTGACCAGGAACTTAGAAGATTCATGGTTGGGTTCCTTTAGATATGTGCTTCTAGGTGAATGGTCTAATCGCAAGCACCTGGACTTGGTACATAAGAAACTGGTGCATGATCTAAAATCCAAGTGTAAGCTGGAAGTCGATGAAAGCCTTCTTAATGTTATTCTTGGAGGCTCCAAGGATGCCTTTGAAGAAGCAGGTGTTTTGCAGCTTTGCTTAAGGAGAGGTTACTATGTTGATAAAGTAGGATATCGTGATGAAGCAAACTGTGGGACATCTTTCAATGCGTCCAATGGAATCGAGAAACAGGATGAGTTGGCCTTCCAATTAGTGCAGGAAGCAGTGAAAAAGCTTGAAGGGGAAGACTCTATTAATCGAGAAGCAATAATTTTAGTGTTGGACTGTGAGGTGCAGGTGGGTCTTTGATTTTTCTTTTTTTCTTTTTTTTGTCTTCAAAACTTTACAGAGCCAGCAATTAATCTTGAAGTTGTGTTTGACTTTGTTCCACTTAATCAAATGATTTGGAATTGACTTTAATTGAGAAATTCTAGGGACACTTTTTTTACTAAAAGGAACTTACAAAATTGGCGGGGCAGTCACATGTGACACGGCCACTTCAGTTTCTTCAGCCATAGTTTTTGACATGTACTTTTGAGCAAAATTCATTGTAGTTTGGAGATGCCTTCTCTTTGCTTAGCTAGGCAAATTAAGGATTGAACACACTTGTGTATCACACCTGGTCTGCTGTGATTATTGTATCTTTTTGGGGATGGAGGGATGATTTGTCCTATTTTTAAACAAGATCATTGACCTTGACAGATGCTTCCATGGGAGAATTTACCAATATTAAGAAACCAGGAGGTTTATCGCATGCCTTCTGTTGGCAGCATCTCTGCAGCACTTGATAGAAGCCACCACCATCAAGAGCAGGTTGGGAAGATTGTTGCTAGCTTTCCTCTGATAGATCCCTTGGACGCATATTACCTGTTGAATCCCAGTGGTGATCTCAGCAGCACACAAGTTGAATTTGAGAAGTGGTTTAGAGACCAGAACCTGGAGGTAACTTTCCTGGTTACTTCTTTGGTAATTAAAGGAGCCATTGGTGGTCCATAACAGGGATTTCCAGTTGAAGTGCTCCTCATACATATGTAAATTTGTACATGTATTTATACTCCTGCACACACATGCCATCTTTGGACTGCACACTTGCATTAGTTTTTTTAACTTGATATAATTCCTAATCAAGCTATGTACGAAATTTAAGACATTGCTAATTGCTTGCTTGTTTCTTAGATTAACTCATGTAAATGCAAATAACTCTACAGGGGAAGGCTGGATCTGCACCAACGGCTGAAGAATTGATTGCAGCCTTAAAAAGTCACGATCTTTTCATTTATTTTGGCCATGGAAGTGGTATACTAGCGTTATTTCATATATTCTTTTGATCCATGTGTTCCTTCTGGAACTATTGATTTGGTTTGCCAACTCTCCCTTCAATCATGTTAAATTTTACTTCTGTATGGGTGGTACAGGAGCACAGTACATTCCCAGGCATGAGATTCAAAAACTTGAAAACTGTGCTGCTACTCTCTTGATGGGCTGCAGTAGTGGCTCCTTGATGCTGAATGGCTGTTACGTTCCGCAAGGCACTCCCCTATCTTATCTGCTAGCTGGTTCTCCTGTGATTGTTGCCAATCTATGGGAAGTGACAGACAAGGATATTGACCGATTTGGGAAAGCCATGCTTGATGCTTGGTTGAGAGAAAGATCCAGTTGTTCCTTGGGTTGTGTCCAATGTGATTTATTGTGTGCAGAACTTGAGGCAATGACCGTAAGGGGCTGTAAAGGTAATGCAAGGAGAAAAACCCAACGGAAAAAATCACCTGAAGCTTGTGAAACAAGTTTGTTTAAGGAGGACTTCTGTGACCATAGACGAAAGATTGGATCATTCATGGCTCAGGCTCGTGAGGCTTGCACACTCCCTTTCTTGATTGGGGCATCACCTGTATGTTATGGTATCCCGACGGGTATAAGGAAGGCGAAGGATTTGTAGCACTTACATAAAGTAGTGTGTCCACCAAAATCAGCTCAATTATTTGTATAGCCTGGTTTGGAATACCATCATCACACATCCATTGTTGGTGTAGCAATCCCTCCCAGCCTCCACCTAGGATGTGGGCTCCCCCCGTTGAAAGCATAATTCATTCGGATTCTCCCACATTATTTGATCTATTTTTAGCCATTTCTCCAGGAATATTTGTCATTAATGCGACCAAAAAAGGTAGGGCTTGTGCAATGTCTATGCCGCCCAAAACCAAGGAAGTTGACAATTAAGACAAACTTGCAAAGTCATTTTTATACACGACCATTACATTTAAACAGTGGCCGGAAGTTTAAACATCTAGCCCATAATAAACGGCTTATTACTTAGGTTGTCCCAGGGTGTCCTTCAAATCTTGACATTTTGGTTTCCCTGTAACTATTACATACTGTTGGGCCCCGGAGAAAGCCCCTTCTTGACTAAGTTATGTTCTAATATTTACCACATTCAATCCCGTGTAATGCAGCTTTTATTTCCTTCCAACCTTGGAGGATTAGAAACGTTGATTTGACATTTTGGCTGCTTTGTAAACGAGTTTAAGCTTTTGATTTAGAGACTTGCTCATTTCATGAAACATTGCATTGGAGCGTTGGCCGATTGGAAGTACCGTGATTCAGGAATTATTATTATTATTATTATTATTATTATTATTATTTTAAGGATGATTAATTATGTTTGAATTTCTCTTCACCTGGAAGGCCCTCTTCCAAGTCTGGGCATGCACTGAAAGTGTGGAGACCCAGTCCGTCAAGTAAATGGAGCAGGCTCGTCTTTTATCCCTTTTCCAGATCATATGTGCAGTATGTCCGCAAGCTTTTAAAGTGCAGTGGGCTCCCGTGATTCCTTTTCCCATATTCTTTTTGCCTCAATGGGACTATGATTTTTAATTCATCCAAGACGGGCCATACATTTTACCGAGCACCAAGTAATGTTGGCAACGAATAAAAGCATCACTACTAATCAACCCACCAACTTACCGAGAAGGTAGACTGGTCGGGATGTTCTTAACAATGACAAACCAAGATGAAAGCAAATCGCAACATAGAAAATTTCATGTAGAGAGATGATTGCTAAAAATGAGGAGGAATGAAGGTTATTGGGAAATTACATCTAAAGGAAGTACATCACAGAAAGAAAAATAACAATCTTGGCTAATCTATCGCACAAGCCATGCAACAATACAAATGAGAAGTAATCCATGCAGTGTGAGGAGAAGTCCAACCCTTTTTTTAAGTTATTTCCTAATTTCTTTTCCCTACTGAACTATATACCCGAGAAACTTCTCCAATTCCTCTCTTTTTTTTTATGGGTATCCCTCCCTCCCCTAGTACCATTTTGATCTACCTCTGATCCATTATGGCTTCTCTACGCCTGCGTCTCCTTCCTGATCGTCCCAATAATACCCTGCCATGTCGGCGAAGGCGGCTAACCAGTGACACACTACCATCATCACCACCACCATCATCACTGTTATTGTAGTCATCTTGATCAGAGGAATCCAATCTACCAACAGGAGACGTGTGGTGAATGCCAACAGCACTCTGATCCGATCCACGGTGAAAGGTCCTCTCAGCCTGCCTCAGCCGTCTACCAAGATCATTTCCCGATGGCCCAAATGCGTGCAATAGAAGAAAGACATTCACCAGATTACTATCAAAGCCAACCCCAAAGCCCCTATTACTCTCTGCAGCATTTACATCAAAACCACCGTCCTCTTCATCTGTATCAAAACCAGTATGATTACTTTCAATTACATAATCTCCAAAAACCATTGCCCCTGGCATTGTTGACCTTATTGTACTGATCACATCATCCTGCTCCCTCTCCCGCTCAAGCCGTCTCCATTTCTGCTCAAGTATGGGATCCACTTCACGTGGCCTTGCAGAGGGGTGTTCTGCCTTAACATGTTTCCTCAGCTCTTTGTAATTTCCAACAAATGAGCAATTATCCTGCATGCAGCTTCTCTTTTTCTCATTTAGATATACTCGTGCAGGTTCAACCACTGTCCAACCTTTAACCTGGCCCCTGCAAAGGGGGCAGGCAAGCTCAGTGACTTCACAACTCTCAATGGGCCAACTGGAATCTGGGACCAGAACGGGATCATTGATGGAGCCATGCACGTGTTGTCCATCACTTGATGAGTTTAGTTTAGTATATGCTTTCTTGTACTGGCCAAGGCAGTTGGAGTACCGGAAGCTAGTTCCACACATGAAGGGACGGCAACCCTTGTCATGGGAAGAACAGAGGAGGAGAACAGCATTGTGAGGACACTCCATGCACACAGAACATGTCGCATCTTCCCAGTCTTTTTTATCCAATGTCTTGGAGCATTTCTTGGGGCACATGTCCACCAAAACATCTGACTTATAAGAAGGCAGTGGATATGGAGTTACCCTGAAATGTCGGGAAGCAATTCTGCGTCGTCCTCTGCTACCGTTCACCATTTCCAAATCACACCTGAAAACCATATTGCAACATATTATGAACATGAAGTTGCCAATTATCAGCAGAACATCATACATGAAAAGGAAATCAAATTCAGGAGTTCCAACACTGAATTGGAAGTCTGATCAAAACTATCACTGCATGTGACTCCTATAATTGCCTTGTCACTATGCCATCCCATGACAAGGAATTAGAACATAACTTTGAAAAGAAGTTAAAATGAAGCCTCAACAAGTATTGAGAAACAATCATTTGAGGATCTTACCCACACAGTAATGAAGATACAGAGCAAATAATGGTATATTTACTTCTAAAAAAAATAATACATTTATAATAAACTAATGCAATTCAATTATTGTTCCATCCAAGGTGACACCAGCAGCAATCTTCCTCATAAAACACCCCCAGATGTTGTGAAATCTTCAATTAAATTTCTTTCTCATTGTTGCAATCCAGCTGCGCCGCATATCTTAGAAACTCTCTCTTTGAAATAAATAGAGCGTAATGAGAAAATATAACCTATTCCCCAAGGTTTCCTTTATGTAGTGTCCTACTCATCCATTAAAAATTAATGTGGCCTGTCTACATGGTTTAAATGATCCATCACACCTCCTTTAGTTAACTATCTCTAAGCTAAAAGCAGTTGAATCAATTAGCTGAATGGTTTTCTTTTTTTAATTAGAGGATGAAGAAGAGAGGGGATGAAGCCCATTAAGCATAAGCCCCAAGCTCACCTCAGAAACTACTCTTAAAAAATCCCACGGTAGTTTAAGCACTTATAAGCCAATTTCTAACTCCCTCCTTGGGGGAAAAAAGAAGAAAGAAAGAAAAAAAATTCTCCTTTGCTATTATGAACAACACCCCACAACTGAAGATAATCACTGCTCCTGCTGCCGCATCTCACGCAGTGCGTGCTTAATCTTGCAACAGAATCGACAAATAATAAAAGGCTAATTCCATTTTCCATTCCCAGAAGTCCAAAACTAAACAATATATCTGTTAAAAAAAATCTTTCGCTTAATACCTCCTCTTGTTCCTTCTCATTCATTAAATAGCTAAATATAGATTACATAGATCAGAAATTCGAAATCTGACTTCCTATCCTAAAGGGATTAAAATCTTGGATAAGATATGTTTCCCATACTTATCTACCCAATCTAAATATTCAAATTACAAATCCAATAAATCCTATCTAGCTGTACAAATCTATATATACCCAAAATACATACATAGATAAACATAGGAATTAATTCAAATAAATATAATCCACTAATACCCCCCCTCAAAGTGATGTTGGTGTATCTACTAGCATCAATTTGCTAACTAGGAATTGATGCCGCTGTCTAGTCCTCGCTTTTGTGAATATATCAACTACTTGAAGATCCGTAGAGATATGAGGAAGAATAATAGACATAGCCTCATAGGCTTGATGAATATAGCGACAATCCACTTCAATATGTTTGGTACGCTCGTGAAATACTGGATTGGCAGCAATTTGAATGGCACTAGTATTGTCACCATGAAGAGGAGTTGGCTTGTCTTGCGAGAAACCAATCTCTTGAAGAATGCCCCGCAACCACATCACCTCAAAGCAAGCTGCTGACATAGCTCTATATTCAACTTCAGTAGAGAATTTAGAAACACACTCTCGCTTCTAGCATCTCCAGGAGATGAGTGAATCTCCAAGAAAGATGCACCAGCCAGTTGTAGAACGCCTAGAATCTGGGCAACCAGCCCAATCGGCATCACTATAAGGCACAAGTTGTAGAGAAGTGCCAGCTGGAAAAAATAACCCATAGTTAGGAGCACTGTTTTAAATACCGTACCGGCCACTGGTCTAGTACAGGTACTATATATGTTTCGTACCGGCCGATATTTCAACCTTCAATTTATTTTTTTTGATTTTTTCAAACTACAAGCTCATTTTTTGACTCCCAATTCAAATTAGGCTATTTATAATTTATATATCTATGTATTTATATATAATTTATTCATATATAAACTATTATTTTAGAATATAAATTTTATATATTTATATATAATTTATTCATATATCGACTATCCCGAAACGATACACGAAATGATACTGGTACCAAAATATTTTGTTCCAGTGCCTTGACCGCTATGGCATCCGGTACACTATTCAAAACATTGGTTAGGAGTCCCAATCAAATATCTGATAACACAAAGAACAACCACTAAATGCAAGTGTTGCGGAGTGTCCATAAATTTACTGACAATATGGTCAGCATATGCGATATATGGACATGTGATAGTGAGGTAGATTAGACTCCCAACAAGCTTCCTATATAATGTAGAATCAGAAATTAAATCACCCTCATCCTTCCGATACTGCACGTTGACTTCCATAGGAGTATCAATTGAAGTAGTCTCCCCAACCCAGCCAATTGAACAAGGTCCTGGGTGTATTTATGTTATTTAATAAATAACCCATGTGGCTGACTATGAACTTCCAGCCCCAAGAAATAAGTCAACAGTCTCAAATCTTTCATATGAAAGACCTTATGAAGATGCATCTGAACCCTCTGAATAAATTCAATATTGGATCCAGTAATAATGATATCGTCCACATAGACCAACAGAAAAACAAAACCAGAATCACTCTTATGAAGGAACAAAGAAGCATCATACTCACTCTGAATGAGTTGAAACTCAAGTAAGGTATTGCGGAACTTCTCAAACCAAGCTCTGGGAGCTTGTTTTAGACCATACAATGACCTTTTCAGCTTACAAACATCATTAGCTGAGGAAAGGGGCATACCAGAAAGAAATTTCATGTAAATGTCCTCTTTTAAATTACCATGAAGGAAAACATTCTTTTTTTTTATTAGTACAAATATTATATATCAATAGGAGTAGCCACATACACTAAATGTATAACAAGAAAATACCTAAGCCATACTAGAGAGCTCCTAATGACCCAAAAAGACCGTGAAAAACTACCCAAAATACATCAAGCCCAAGTTGAAAAAAAACACACCTCCCCAACCCCAACCCATTGATTCCTGTAGGCTAATACTCCACCCGAAAAGGAGGAAAGCATTTTTCACATCCCTCTGATGCAATCGCCAAAACTAAGAAGCGTCAATGGCAAGAAGGAGACGAACAATCGTCATCTTAGCAGCAGGAGCACACGTCTTGTCATAATCAATCCTATATGCTTATCTATTTCCCAAAGCTACCAAACGAGCTTTATATCTCTCAAGGGACCCATCTAATCTAAGCTTCACAGAATACACCCACTTACTACCAATAGGCGTCATAGAAGGACAAGACACAATATGCCAAGTGTCATTGGCCGCTAGTACATCCATTTCTACTTGCATGGCATTCCTCCAACACTCATCTTCCATAGCCTACTTATAAGAGGAGGGAATAGCAATAGAAGAAAGTGTAGCATATATAGAAGAACAAGATGAAAAACCATACCAATCAGGGGGTTTGGAGACTCTAGAAGTATGCCGACAATATGGTGGATCATAAGATGTGTCAAAGGATTGATCAGGAGCCACGGGTGGATGTTCAGGAGGGGCAGAAAGAGCGGTCAGATCTGCTGGATGAGATGGTTTACACCTGGTGTAAACACAACCAGGTTTAAACCGACCGGAAGTTGGTGTAGAAGTTGTATCCTCATCTGAAAAATTTAGCAAAACACAGAAACTAGGAGGAATAGGGTCTAGATGAGTACGAAAAAATTGTTGTTTGTCAAAGAACACCACATTGCGAGAAACTCAAATGCGTTTAGCCTAAGGATCATAACATAACAAACAAAACCCTTCTGAAAAGAATTATACCCTAAAAAGGCACATTTGATTGATTGATCAGAAAGTTTCTGTCTTTCGTGAGATGGAAGATGCACAAAACAAATACAACCAAATGAGTGCAATTGAGAATAGTTTGGGAAGTGCCCAAATAGCAAAAGGAGAAACATTGTCTAATACTGGAGTAAGTAATCTATTGATTAAATACACAGCAGTAGACAAAGTTTCACACCAAAAACAAGAGGGCACACCCGAATCAATTAGGAGAGCCCGGACCATATCAAGAAAATGAAGATTCTTTCTTTCAACTACTCCATTTTGTTGTAGAGTATATGGACAAGAACGCTGAGAAATAATTCCTTGATTTTGAAGGAACATTTGAAACTCAATAGATATATATTCTCCTCCTGAATCGGAGCGAAGAACCTTAATAGAGGCAAATAATTGATTAGCGAGATAAGCCAAGATACGCTTGAATACTGGAAATACTTCATTCTTAGTGCGAAAAAAGTAAATCCACGTAAAACGAGTATAATCATCAATAAACGTCACAAAACATTTATAATGATCATGAGATTCTATCGGGGCAATACCCCAGCCATCACTATGAATAACATCAAAGGCACTAGTGGCATGAGATCCTTTTGGAGGAAAAAGCAAAACTTTACTTTTACCTAACTTGCATGTATCACAATCAAAATTTAATTGATCAAGAGAATAGAAATCTTTATTGCCAATTAAACCGGAAGATAACAACTTATGAAGTATGTGAGAATTAGGATAGCCCAACCTCCTATGCCAATCCTTCACACTCAAAAGTACCAACATTACAAGAAAACGAAGATAAAGACTTTGACTCAACAGATTTTGAATCTAAACATAAAGGAAACAACCGACCCTCTTTAGAACCCCTCGCAATCATCTTCCCGGTCACCTGATCCTATACAAGACAACCAGAAGAAGTGAATGACACTCTACAGTTGTCGTTAACTAATTGTCCAATAGAAATCGAATTTGTATTTAATGAAGGAGACACCAAAACATTATTTAAGGAGGGAGAAATGTCACCTACGGCAGTGATAGGTAGGGAACTACCATCTGCCGTGTGAATTTTAAGTGGACCAGCATACTGTGAGACATTAACAAGAGAGTGAGAGGCAATTGTCATATGGTTGGTGGCACCGGAATCAAAATACCAAGGTTTAGAGGCAAATTTGGTTTTACCTGAAATACCAAAAGCTGAAAGAGCTGAGATGATTATTTGTTGGACCATTTCTGGTGTAATAGAGGAGGGATTTTGAGAAGTGGAAGATGGAACATGAGAAGAAGAGGCCAAGGTAGAGCTAACAGCACTAGTAGCCTCGACAGCAGCTGAATAGGCAGTTTCTTGGTGACATGGAGGACATATCGAGAAATCCTTGATGATATGTCTTTGCTTCTTGCAATAGTTGCAAGTTTTCTTAGAGCAATTTTCAGTGAGATGCCCATGACCTTTGCAACTATAGCATTGAGTAGTTCTCAAATCCCTCCCTTTGGTTTTTCCTTGAGCTGCATATGCCACAAGAGCTGGAGTAGCTTGTTCCATGGTTGTTTGGGTCATCAATCTTAGCTCCTCTCGAAATATCTCTCCCAAACACATATCAAGTGGAGGCACAGGATCTCGGTTCATCAGATTAGCACGAATAAATTCAAATTCAGGCCTTAGTTTCATAAGAAACTGTGCCCGATACTTGCTTTATGAACAGATTGAATATCGGCCAAACTTGTTGCTGGAATTGAAGTATATATAATATCTGTGGACTCAGCCCACAAGTTACAAAAACCAGAATAAAAGTCCTCCACATAGAGGGCTCCTTGAGAGAAATTCAACATCTCTAGTTCGAGTTGAAATCTCCTAGCTGCATTATTCTGAATATACAACCGCTTGAGATGATTCCATATATCACGAGCATTCTTCAATGAGCATAAATTCAAGATAATATGGGGATCAACAGATCCAAGAATCGAAGAATCCAAGACATGACTCAGGCATCCTTGCTTTCCCAAGAAGCCCGCTGATCTTTGTCCTTCGATGCCACACTACTCCCATCAATATGACCCCAAAGTTCTTTTCCTTTCACCAATAGTTGAAACTGAAAAGACCATGCAGCATAATTCTTTCCATTGAATCGAACTAGAAGAGAATCTCTAATTTCAGAAGACATGATAGACAAGAAACCATAGCTGCAACCCTTGAGACTAGAGAAAAAAATAGCCGCAACTCTGGAAACAGAAAAACCCTAGCCAAGAATCTGGAAACCAGAAAAAAGCCTAGCCAAAAATCGGGAAACCAAAAAACACACCCTAGCCAACATCTTAGAATAAGAAAAACCTAAAATTCTTGACCTGGCTCTAATACCATAACAATTTTCTTTGGCTGAATACCTCCCCTTGTTCCTTCTCATTCATTAAATAGCAAAAAATAGATTACACAGATCAGAAATTCGAAATCTGACTTCCTATCCTAAAGGGATTCAAATCTTGGATAAGATATGTTTCCCATACTTATCTACCCAATCTAAATATTCAAATTACAAATCCTATAAATCCTATATAGCTGTACAAATCTGTCTATACCCAAAAATACATAGATAAAACATAGGAATTAATTCAAATAAATATAATCCACTACTATTTGTCACCCAACATTCAAGTCAGAGAACTTTGAGAAGTTCACATTTATGAAAACTAGTGGGTGTGGGAATTTTAAGCACCGCCCTCCTCTAACTCCCTTGATCACTACAGAGAAATATAGAGTAAATTCTCAGGGTTATGGGAGCAGGAAATAACACCACCATCATCACGAGTAATGTTGTTGTCTCCCTATTGACCCATCCCACTAGCATATGGACAATAGTGTCTCAGTGGGCAACCTAACAAATGCATTATTTTATCCCATTACTCCAGTAGAATATCTAATCAATTGACTCATTAGATAATGAAAAAAAAAGTCATAAACTCTGTTCACGATGGCTTAGAAATGCTTTCTGTGTATATTCGTCTAAAGATTAGAAAATACACACAGTGGGTAAGCGTTCAATTATGATAATAAGACAGAGTAGGAGCACCAGAAAACAAAGTAAACTTAGTTGATTCATGAGCATTGTAAAACACGGGGCGGAAAGAATACAATACCAACCAAACAAAAATAAAAAATTGTAAGGATAACAATTCCACAGTTATCAATATTTTTTTTTATTGGCCCCGGGTGTCCGAGAACAAAGTCTCAACTAATCCCAGGGGTGCATAGGCCCTCACCAATGAGTTTGCAAGTGCAACTCAGGTCATTCAAGGGAAAGTTCCCCCTAGTCAGATGGCCCCTAGAAATTGTTTGCACCGAAAATGATTCGAACCTTAGACCTAGAAAGAGCATACCACCAAGACCAAGGCCTTTACCGCTTGAGCCAACCCCTAAGGGTTTCCAGAGTTATCAATGTGAAAGAGAGCCAAACTGTCTAAAGCTCAAATGAATCACCTGTGTAAAAATCATTTTCAACTGAGACAAAAGAAAGATAAGAGAACAATCAACGAAAAAAGGTGCAAAAACTCCATTTGTATACAGATTCATGTGTTATTCCAGTGCCACCAACAAATTCCCATAAAATACCAATTGCAAGGTAATAATAGTTAAGAGAGGTTGTAATGTTCTGTTGGCTTATACTTTCATTCCGTAGTGGCTAAATGTGAAATCCAAACTTGTAAGAACCAGCAATCAAACGACCAGAAGTAATAACTTCAAACAAAGCACAACGCTAGAAGCCCGAAACACAATTTGAGAAAGAAATGAACGAATACATATATCAATAAAATTCGGAGAATACTTCTGGCTAATCTAACAATGATATCAAAATTGAAAATTCCTAGGAATTAAACCAAATTAAGCATAAAAAACAGCACTAAAAAAAACCCACCTGAGTCGCACTTCGGGCAAATCTAGATCAATAGACGAGTAAGTTGCAAAGACCAAAGCGCCTCTGATTATACCAAAAACGAAGCAAGTTAGGAGACTTTAATACGAATTGCCCAACAGAAACAACGGGCACGGCCAATAAAACCCGCAAAATGGTCAGTTGATTAATCAATAAAAGGATAAATTTCAAGAAGCCATGATATGCAGCACATAGATTGAACCTCTATCCGTCCGGGATCCAAATTGATATAATTTGAATATTTCTTAAAAAAAAAAATAGAGAGAGTGAAAGTAAACGTAAAGGTGTTCGAAAAAAATAGTTGAATAAAAAAATACAGCAAATTTTATTGAAACGCTTCCCTTGTGAATCTGTGATTGGGAGCCAGCAAAATAAGGGAAAATTAAAGGAGAAAGAGAACTTGGAAAATGGAAATGGGGTACCCGCTACGGTCTAAAAAAAAGGTGAAATGCGCTAGCGAGAGAGAGAGTAATACCCAAATTGCAGTTCAGAATGGAGATTCGATCATTGAAGGTAACAAATTTGGGGAGAAGGAGAAAATTAGGGCTTACAAAACGCAAAGCAGAGGCGACGAAACCAAGGGCAGGGTGAGAGAGAGAGAGAGAGTTCAAGGGCGGGACAGGTCCATTATCATCTCACTTGGTGTCCGCGAAAGTTCAGAGAAAGAGGGAGAGAGAGGCTTTATCGGATTCGTCGAATTTGAGTCGTTGCCACGCTACACCCCCTGGCTGTGACGAGAGAGAGAGGGAGAGAGAGAGAGAGAGAGAGCGGAGGCATTGGGGGTGCGGGTAAAATAAGGGAATCACCGAATCAGTTCAGAGATACGGAGGCGAGATGCGAATTATACCGAGTGCGGAGTGACGTATCACGCGCCCGTGATAGGAGTGCAAGCAACGCTCTCTCTTTAGTGGGGTATGGTCACGTGATGTGACGTGGAGTGAGTGTATCTTTACGTCGTGAGGTTGGTGGCGTCTGTAACTCCCAATCTGGGAAGGCGTGACTTTTGTTTAAAGGCTGGCTTGCGAGAGGAAGGGATGACTTTTGTTGGCTTTATTCGCAGCCCTTCCCCTTCCCCTTCCCCCTCCAGCTTCCCTTTCCTGCTAAGATTTGTTTGAAAAATGTTGTCCTCTTGAACCGCCTTTACTTTATTAGCAGCAGCGGCAATGCCATGCGAATATGCTTGCTGCTGCAACCAAATGCCTTCTTACTGGATGCAGATAAAGGCATTAACAAATATTTTAGGTCTAGTTTGAATAATGAAAGTATAAAAAATAAGTGAAAAAATAATAAAAAATATATTAAAAATAATAATAAAATAAATAATAATAGTAAAAATATTTTAGAATAGTTGAGGTACTCTTGATACCCAATTACTCATACATAAGTTTTTTGCTCAAATTCAATATACTTGATAGATACATGCACAAGGATTCTCTCCATTTCATTTAGAAGTAGATGGTATCCATTTAATATTAATCATGAGGTGCTTTGATTATTTCACTTTATCAGTTTAATCACTTTTAAAAGACATAACAATTCAAATACCCAAGATTTTACATTATTATATTGTCAATTTTCAAGTGTCCCCATGTAGCCTGGCACCAGAATTGAATCTCTGAATATGGATTTTAATGAATATTATTCCCAAACATCCTTAAAAGCCCCAATCGATGCTCACATTTGAGGTATTGACTCTTTGTAATTTAAAGGGAGTATTAATAGATAGGACAGAATGGAGATGATCATGATGTACCTAAAAGCTGCTGCGACTTTACATCTAAAAGAATCCAAGCCCAAAATCAATATTAAGAATGAGTATTATTATGTATAAGCTACACATCACATATTAAATTATTTTTTTTTTTTTTAATTTTTTTTTATTTTAGTTATTTTAAAATATTTATATTTTTTTATTCATCATCTATATAATATATATTTAATAAGAAAAATAAATTAAAAAAATTATAATGTATAGTATGTAAGCTCATGGATTTTTTCATTAAGAATAACAGGCAGGGGGCTAATCTCCTTCCTGATCTGAGTCTCTCTAGCCACCGAACAACCTACAAAAAGATTTCAGGCATAGTCTAGTCTGCCTTCTCACCTCCCCTGAACAAACCAATACCGTTTGTGGTTTGATTTGATTGGTGATGGAAAAACTCCCAATAAATGTTCCATCGCAGATTTCTAGAAAAAATTTTGAATTATACGAAGGAGTTCTAGGTATACGGCTGTGGCTCGCGCTCGGTATCCGCTAATGTTATTTTATATGTTTTTTTTTTTTTTAACATATATTTTTTTAATATTTTTTCATATTTTTAAAAAATAAAAAAAATTATAGTTTTATTAAAAATTATTTTTTTAATTAAGAAATAAAAAAATAAAAAAAAAATTCCCAACAAGAGCCCCAAGCGGGACTCCCAACGGGAAGAGTAGAATTACTCTATATGAAGATGGGTATTTTGGTCTATTTGTTTTAGTAATTTGATAAGTAGAAATAAAAATTAAAAATTAAATAAAATATTATTATAATAATTTTTTTAATATTATTTTTATTTTTAAATTTAAAAATTTTGAATTGTTTATTTTATTTTGTATAAAAATTTAAAAAATTTGTAATAATTTGTTAGGTTTGGATGTTGAGATAAGATGAGAATTTTTGAAAATTTTATGAATAGTGTTAAGATGAAAGTTTAAAATATTATTTTTTAATATTATTATTGTTTTGAGATTTGAAAAAGTTAAATTAAAATTTTAAAAAGTTGAATTGTTTATTATATTTTATATGGAAATTTGAAAAAGATGTAATGATGAGATAAGATGAGATAGAGATGAGAAATCTCATCTTTCCCCCCAAACATAACCTAAATAGGATAAGATAATAAATTTTGTGAAGAGATATTCCATATTATATTTGATGTAGCACTACAAAACATAACATTATTCAAATAAAAACAAAAACTTTCCGGATTCATCTTCGGAGATGGTATGTATATTATATAATGCACCGGAATTACTATAACTAAGGTCTCGTTTGGATATAAAAACGGTTTATGTCGTCTCATTATTATAATTTTTTAAAATTTTCATATAAAATATAATAAATAATTTAATTTTTTCAAATCTTACAACAATAATAATATTAAAAGATAATATTTTAATAATATTTTATTTAATTTTTAACTTTCATCTAAAATTATTTCATCTAATCTCACAATCAAGCGGGGCCTAATAGAATTGTAGCACCTTGATCATCTGTCGTAGAATTTGTATTTATTTGTGGACTTTTCTATTTATTTTTTGGTCTTATGACTTTGGCTGCGTCTAGAAGTTCAATTTCATGATTTTCTAATTGGTACTTCCTCGACCTGTGAAGAATGAAGATGAATGGCTTTCGTTGCTTCAGAAATCTTTTTCAATCTTTTAAGGCCAAATTTATGTTTAGCCGGTATTGTTTATTTGTTTCGTTATTTATATTTCTTAATATATCTCTAGTAAATTTTTAAAGAAAAATATTATTTTATCCACTTAATTTATCCATTCATTTTGACATTTTATATATTTTATTTTATATTATTTACTTAATAGTTAAAGAAGTAATTATTAATATATTAATATTTTTTATATTTTTTAAATAATAAAAAAATATGAAAATAAAGTAAAAGAAAATAAAAAATTCAAAATGACCTAGCGGTCAAAATGAGTGGACTACCAGCGGAGTAACCCTGCACATTTTCAAAACTATGATTTTTATTCTTGCCCCATGAACCATAATCTTGGATCCACCATATGTTTAAGAGAATATATATATATATATATACATAATGATTATTTTATGTGTTGCTGAAAGGTATTTTCATGACCATAGTTTCGAAACTGCAACTCTTGAAAAATCTACCCTTTACTTCGGTCCAAGACGATTGTCAGACTCAAAAATCATAAAAATCGATATTTTTAAAATTTGTTTCTAAAAAATAAAGTTTCAAGGTTGTTTAAAATATAATATATACATATATTTATATATATATGCATATGCCTCTCTCTCTCTCTCTCAAAAAGTCTAGGGCAAACTTTCTCTATCTTTCATAAAAAAACCTTAAGATGTGAGTTTCGACGAGGGTCTCCATTTTCTTCTTTTATTTTTTTATCTATCCACTTTGTCTATGAAAATAGTTCTATTTTCTTAGTTTTTTGTTATTTATTTCAAGGTTGAAAAAGACAGATCTACAGTCTTCCATCAACTTTCAAGAAACACGCGCAGCATAATAAGATTCTTAAGCTGCAAATAATTCGAAAAATAGTGGTAGTTTTGTGAAAATCACCCCGTGTCGTCCTCACGTGCCGCTCACAACATTTCGTGGTCCTCATGTGCCATCCCTTCCGAGAGTTTTTCTTGCCACACGCCTTGGATCACCAGAATCGCCACCATAAAATATTTCAAATCTAATTTTTGTAATTGAAAAAAGACAAACGTGGTGGTTTTCACGCGTTGTCACAGATTTGGAAGTTAGTTTAAACTGTAATCCGTCATTTTTTGCATCTATCTTATTGGTTTCCTTTTTATTTAGTAAAAAAAAAAAAAATAGTTCGTCTATTTGACGTTTGTATGTAGAGGTTGAATCATCTCTTTTTATTAAAGGTGATGTTAAGTCTATATTTAAACAGAGTGATGTCTCTTGGACGTTTGTCTGTAGAGAGTATCAGTAGTAGTAAAGACCAAACCAGTCACAAAAAGAAACAGTATACTGGTGGAGCTCTAAATGCATTAATTGGTTTACGAGATAATGGTTGATATAAGAATATCCTTGCATATATTCGATCATAGATGTAAGTTTCTCTAATGAATTAATAACGACAATTTCCCTTAAAAAAAAGTCCAAATTTTCCAAGAGCCTAATAGTCCAAATGAAAAACTTTGATTCGAAACCCTTCATCCTCTTCCATAAATTAAAAAAAAAAAAAAATTCCAATTTTAATTTCAAATATTGTTTGTATATATATAGCATGGTGGTGCTACTCCCACATAGGGAGGCCACCCAAACAGACACCGAATAAGCAAAAGAAAATTTATCTTTTTTTATTATTATTTCTTGAACATTTTTTTAAATTCATGAAATTTTTTTTAAAAAAAATCAGGAATTCATTTTAAAATCCTAACTTAATAATTAAATAAAAAATAAAAAAACTCAATCGGTGGCCACCAGTGACCGAAAAGCATTTCCCATATAGCATTAGGATATAGAGACCTGTAGCTCCAATTCAAGTAATGTAATTCTATGTTTTTTTTTTTTTTTAAAGGAATGTACGAGATCAAATGGTAAAAAGGCTTTCTCTGTATGTAATATGTACAGTATCCCCTGGGTACATGTCTTGTATAGAGAGCCGGTATCCCTCCTAGTTGGTTTGTTTTGTCATGGCTTCAATGTTGGGACCAATGGGGATATAATTTCATAGTGTTAGCCAACCTCCAAACCCACGCACAGAAAAACTTCCACTTTAATTAAGTAATCTCCTCTCCATCCCTCTCCTCCTCCGGGTGCAAGCAGATTGATTGCCTTCATATTTCCAAGTGTTTGTTGTCTCTTTCAGAATACATCTTTGATAGACTGCGCAGTTCTCTTTTTTGGTCTCTATGAATTGAAAGAAACCTCTTGGCCTAACACCCTTCGTATTTTCTCGCTCTCGTTGATTCACAATTTCACCTCGTTCCACTGTTTCGCATTGAGATATACACGACACGAGGCCTCGAGAGTCGAGAGTCGAGAGCCGTACCATCGGGGGCTCCGTTTCCGCCGGTATGATTGATCTCTTCGGTTCACTTTAATGTCATGCCTCATGCTCGGTCGCTTCATTCCTTCTACACGTACCTGATCATTTCTCCTGCTCTCCTCGGTTCGACGTCCAACCTCCGAGAAGTTTATTTGCCAATCTAGGGCTTCCAGTTCTTGGGCTTTGTATTTCATGTTATTTACCATAATGGGTCTGGGTCCCGGGATTCGTTTGCGGGGATAGGCTTGTCATTTTCACAAGCACGGCTTGACTGAGATGACCATGCTCTTGGTTTGTTGTCCTTAACATTTAGAAGCCCTTTNGATATTTTTAAAATTTGTTTCTAAAAAATAAAGTTTCAAGGTTGTTTAAAATATAATATATACATATATTTATATATATATGCATATGCCTCTCTCTCTCTCTCTCTCTCAAAAAGTCTAGGGCAAACTTTCTCTATCTTTCATAAAAAAACCTTAAGATGTGAGTTTCGACGAGGGTCTCCATTTTCTTCTTTTATTTTTTTATCTATCCACTTTGTCTATGAAAATAGTTATATTTTCTTAGTTTTTTGTTATTTATTTCAAGGTTGAAAAAGACAGATTTACAGTCTTCCATCAACTTTCAAGAAACACGCGCAGCATAATAAGATTCTTAAGCTGCAAATCATTCGAAAAATAGTGGTAGTTTTGTGAAAATCACCGCGTGTGGTCCTCACGTGCCGCTCACAACATTTCGTGGTCCTCATGTGCCATCCCTTCCGAGAGTTTTTCTTGCCACACGCCTTGGATCACCAGAATCGCCACCATAAGATATTTCAAATCTAATTTTTGTAACTGAAAAAAGACAAACGTGGTGGTGCCTTCACGCGTTGTCACAGATTTGGAAGTTAGTTTAAACTGTAATCCGTCATTTTTTGCATCTATCTTATTGGTTTCCTTTTTATTTAGTAAAAAAAAAAAAATAGTTCGTCTATTTGACGTTTGTATGTAGAGGTTGAATCATCTCTTTTTATTAAAGGTGATGTTAAGTCTATATTTAAATAGAGTGATGTCTCTTGGACGTTTGTCTGTAGAGAGTATCAGTAGTAGTAAAGACCAAACCAGTCACAAAAAGAAACAGCATACTGGTGGAGCTCTAAATGCATTAATTGGTTTACGAGATAATAGTTGATATAAGAATATCCTTACATATATTCGATCATAGATGTAAGTTTCTCTAATGAATTAATAATGACAATTTCCCTTAAAAAAAAGTCCAAATTTTCCAAGAGCCTAATAGTCCAAATGAAAAACTTTGATTCGAAACCCTTCATCCTCTTCCATAAATTAAAAAAAAAAAAAATTCCAATTTTAATTTCAAATATTGTTTGTATATATATAGCATGGTGGTGCTACTCCCACATAGGGAGGCCACCCAAACAGACACCGAATAAGCAAAAGAAAATTTATCTTTTTTTATTATTATTTCTTGAACATTTTTTTAAATTCATGAAATTTTTTTTAAAAAAAATCAGGAATTCATTTTAAAATCCTAACTTAATAATTAAATAAAAAATAAAAAAACTCAATCGGTGGCCACCAGTGACCGAAAAGCATTTCCCATATAGCATTAGGATATAGAGACCTGTAGCTCCAATTCAAGTAATGTAATTCTATGTTTTTTTTTTTTTTTAAAGGAATGTACGAGATCAAATGGTAAAAAGGCTTTCTCTGTATGTAATATGTACAGTATCCCCTGGGTACATGTCTTGTATAGAGAGCCGGTATCCCTCCTAGTTGGTTTGTTTTGTCATGGCTTCAATGTTGGGACCAATGGGGATATAATTTCATAGTGTTAGCCAACCTCCAAACCCACGCACAGAAAAACTTCCACTTTAATTAAGTAATCTCCTCTCCATCCCTCTCCTCCTCCGGGTGCAAGCAGATTGATTGCCTTCATATTTCCAAGTGTTTGTTGTCTCTTTCAGAATACATCTTTGATAGACTGCGCAGTTCTCTTTTTTGGTCTCTATGAATTGAAAGAAACCTCTTGGCCTAACACCCTTCGTATTTTCTCGCTCTCGTTGATTCACAATTTCACCTCGTTCCACTGTTTCGCATTGAGATATACACGACACGAGGCCTCGAGAGTCGAGAGTCGAGAGCCGTACCATCGGGGGCTCCGTTTCCGCCGGTATGATTGATCTCTTCGGTTCACTTTAATGTCATGCCTCATGCTCGGTCGCTTCATTCCTTCTACACGTACCTGATCATTTCTCCTGCTCTCCTCGGTTCGACGTCCAAGCTCCGAGAAGTTTATTTGCCAATCTAGGGCTTCCAGTTCTTGTGCTTTGTATTTCATGTTATTTACCATAATGGGTCTGGGTCCCGGGATTCGTTTGCGGGGATAGGCTTGTCATTTTCACAAGCACGGCTTGACTGAGATGACCATGCTCTTGGTTTGTTGTCCTTAACATTTAGAAGCCCTTCTTGACCAATTTTGCTGCTTACTGGTAGTGCTTTCTGACCAATAGATTTTTAGTACCATTCCTTCGGATTATACAAGTTCCTTAATTATTTGATTGTCCGTGGTTATGGTTCAGTTGAGGTTTTCTTGACCAAGTTATTTGTTACTTAATCGTGTATATTGTACAGTTGGTAAATATAGGAAAGGGGAAGGGAAGAAACTTGAAAAGAAGCTTAATTTCCGTGTCATGACAGTTATGGAGGATTAGGGTTTGGGAATTTTGATTGAGATCAGCAGTGACGTATTTTCTTTGGGGGTATATGCAAGGCGAGCTTTGGTATTGACTGAAAATAAATTTAAAGTGACCGGATTAATTATTTTTGTTCTTTTAGAAAATTAGTTTAGAATAACGACGGGTGGTTGAGAAGTTTTACACGAAAGACTAATTGGGGTCCGTTGAATTTTATTTGATCATGATCGAGACAAGTTATGGATAGAAGTGAGCCCGCTTTAGTGCCCGAATGGTTGAAAGGCAGTGGAAGTGTCACTGGTGGGGGCGGTACCAGCCATCAATTTTCTTCATCTTCATTGCACTCAGGTAATTTTCATTTGCTCATTTTCACGTATTCTATGCTTTCAAGTGTTTGTTTTATTTGTTTGATTATTTACTGGTTGCTAAAAAACTTGAAGAAGAGATAAGGAAGCAAGCCCGAGTCCTGTTTTCCTGCTGTTTTAGACATTTAGTCGGAAAAATAAAAATAAAAAGTTACGTGCTTAATCTGTTTTAGAGTAGTGCTAGGCTTTGTTCAATGAAGTCATCTTTACTCTTTTGGCTACTTGGACTGCAAACTTTAAGCTTCCTTCGATCTCAAAAGGATTGTTGGGAATGAAGGGATATTGGTTAAAAATCCTCAAGAAATAAAAGACCTGAGATGTAAATCAGTTTTGTTTCGAAATCACCATTATTTCTCTGAAATAAATGGAACCTTGGTTCAAAATTTTAGTAGTCTTCTCTTTTTATCATGTCGTGGGATTAACTTGCAAGAGTTCTGCTAAATTATTTTCCCTTTCATGTCTTCTGAAATAGATGATCATGCCATATCAAAACATGCAAGAAATGTGTCATCCATGAGTGGGTGTGATCATGACCCGGGTCACTTATTTGCTTCAGATCAAGCCACTTCCTTTAATTTTCACTGGAGTTCTAGTGGTAATAGTTCTGTTCACTCACGGTCTTACAGTAGTTATGGTATAAGCTACCGTGACAGGGATTGGGAGGACATTGTTGACTACCGTGATCAGGACAAGTTGGTTTTGGGTGACCACAGGCAGCATGACTATTCTGATCCTCTTGATAGCATCTTACCCAATAGGTTTGAGAAGGATGTTCTACAATGTTCACAGTCTATGATTACAGGAAAACATGGGGACACATGGCCCAGGAAAGTGGCTGCCCATTCAAATAATGCTAAAAGCAAACACATAAGTAGTGATCGTTTGCTTGGTGTGAATAGTGTTGTTAGCAGTAGCATCAAAAGTACATTCGAAAGGGACTTTCCATCACTCGTAGCTGAAGAGAGACAACGTGGTTCTGAAATGGGAAGAATCTCATCTTCTAGCTTGAACACTGTCATTCAGAGTTTGCCAATTGGAAATTTGTCTTTGACTGGTTGTGATGGCTGGAAGTCAGCTCTAGTAGAGGTGCCTGTGATTGCTGGAAGCAATTGCTCGGGTGCAGTGTTGGCTCAACAGACCATTTATGAAAGCTCAGCTTCTTTGTCTCCAAGCGCAGGGACTGGCCTCAATATGGCTAAGACATTGGCTCAGGGCACCCCGCGCAGCCGCACACCTTCTCAAGTAAATTTTAATTTCTATTATATTTTTTAGCATTTGTTGGATAATATGTTCATGCTCATATGGTGTTATATGCTTCTTGTTGTAGTTATCTATTGGAACTCAAAGGCTTGAAGAGCTGGCTGTGAAGCAATCTAGGCAATTAATTCCCATGACACCTTCCACGCCAAAAGCTCTGGTAATTTGCTGCTGCCCTTCTTCTTAATTAATAAATACCTAGAGCTCTATGTCAATCTAGGAAACGTGGTATGTGGTTCATTTCAGAGTTCACAAATTGAACTCCTTTGTTTGGAGTTTTTGAAGATCAAGAGCTGTCAATGATGTTTCATGAATTACTTGTATCACTAAATTAGCATGCTTAGGCATTGCTCATGCATGTGCCATGTATAATTGGCTCTTGCCTACTCTTATGATCAATAAAATCTTGTTTACCAATTAAAAAAAAAGAACTCATTTGTTTGGAGTGAAAAAAGTTAGAGAATTCAGTTCTGGTGAAGACATGGTTGGTGAGCAACATTAAGAACATCAATCTTATGGTGAGCGACATGACACTATGGTGGGTATGGTCATGGAGAAAGATATTCTGGCAGACATGGTCATGACCCTCAAGGGCAGGGGCATTGGCAAGCACAGCCATGGTAGGCTTGGTCAGGGCATGGTGGATGCCATTTGCATTAAAAAGACTCTTTCCTCCAGTGCTGTAGCATATTCCACCACCTACATAGTGGCATTAGCAAATAACGTTTTATATGCATTTTAATAGCCTTTCTAGGTCAGAGACCAAAAGTGTACAGTGTGTACTGTAGAGTTGAGCTGACACAGTTTGGCCATGTGCAATGAATGCCATTTATCGCAGGTAGGATTTTTCTTAGTTTCTTTTTGAGGTGAAACCATACGAAGGATGATGTAGCTGAAAATATATTGCTGGTTGATAATGAGAAAAATTATTTTATGTGTTCCAACTTCCAGCAATTCTGGCTTGAAACTATTCACTTATTGGTTTTTTGTATCAGGCTTGGCTGGCTTAGAGGCTCATGTCAATGCTTTTTTAGATGTGGTTGATAGCAAAGTAACTAGTCATAACAGTATCCTGCCAGCCCCCTCAAGAAAAAAATACAGAAACAAAAAGTTTACTGCTTGTAAATTCTGTTATTGTACATGACTCAGGGTTAACATTCTATAGGCTAAATGTTGCTGCTTCTAAATTTGATAGATTCCTTATATTAATCTGATACACAAGGTAATGTTGGTTCATTCATGTGTTATTCTTTTCAGGTGTCCAGTCCTTCGGAGAAATCAAAACCCAATATTGGGCAGCAGCATACATTTTCTTCACACCCCGTTAACAAAACTCCACGTGGTGGGTATGCAAAATCTGATGTTACAAAGATACCTGTAGGCAATCTGCGCATCCTCAATCCATCACGAGAGTCGAAGGGTATCTCTTCAACTCCTAAGGAAGGCTTGAGTCCCACTGTTGGAAGCAGAGTAGCCAATAGCCCATTTGGTCTCACTCCATCTGCTGCTGCGTCTGCTCCCCCTAGGAACTTGAGCAACAATTTAAGCCCTGCCAGGGCTGAGTACAGGCCAACTGCTTGCCGGACAACTGTGGACAAGAAAACATTGTCTCAAGCTCAGAGTCGGAATGATTTCTTTAAAAATCTTTCAAGGAAGAACTCTTCTGCAAACCACTCTTCTGTCATCCCTGATCCTGGCCCAGCTATCTCTATCCATGAGAATTCTGATAAATTGGTCACAGAAGCTACCACTGCTGATCCTGTTACTCTTCGGAGTAGAGATGCCCCCTTCTCTGATACTTCTAAAAGTTGGGGTCGGACAACTCCCAATGGTTGTGCTTGTGATGTGTCTCGAAAATGTTTGGGCAATGCAGAGGAGTACTCCATGCCTAGTATGATTCTTCATCCAGACGAGGAAGAGGCTGCATTTTTACGATCACTTGGGTGGGAGGAAAATGCTGGGGAGGATGAAGGCCTTACGGAGGAGGAGATCAGTGCTTTCTACATGGAGGTAACTGATCTTCTAGAATTTGCTCTTTTCTTTTTCCTATTAAAGTTTCCATGTTCTGTAATGTGTTTATATATATATAT
>QEOT01000291.1:171878-194362 GCA_003123785.1 Pterocarya stenoptera
AAAAACAAAAAACAAATTAAAAGATAATGTGAATACATTCATGCAGCTAATGTTTCGGCCAGTGTGAAGACAATATTACGAACGTAACATATAGATATATATATATATAATATATATATCGTTGGTAGTCTTAATTAATTTGTTAGCAAACGCGAATCGATCTTACTTTTATACGCGCGCGATGGATTAGATATATAAATATACACATATATAAGTACGTACGTACGTACTGAGAAAAACAAGTTGGATTATAGCCTGCGGCTGCAGTCAATTGGCCATATCATTAAAAGATGGTCCAAATGCAATAAGAAAACTAATTACAATCTCAATTTTATTTATATATATGTATAGCTTGTGTAACGTGTAAATGAATTATTTTGGACCACATTATAAATTTCTAGGCTTGCCTCGTCCAAAAGTTAAAACTATATATATTTATATATACTACTAGCTGCCCCACGTGGAATTTCATCGCATATCACCATATATTATATATATTTCAACACAAGGAGATATCATCACCAAGAAAAAAAAAGGTTCCATTAATGGATCGAAGTTTGCTGTGTTGTGCAATATTGAAAGTATTTCCATTATTAATTAGTGATCTATATATATATATATATGGCATTGTATTTCAATATTTAATTGAATACCAATATAAGCAGCCAGCTAGTCGTTTGTGCTTATAATATGCACGGCTCCATTTCCGTGGGCTTAGGAAGTGGCATGCAGATCAAGAATACATTAGGTATTGTTAATTAATTACAACATAATCACGAACTAATAATTATATATGGACAGATAAAGCACGATCTCGAAGTCATAATTGAAGTATTTTTATTTTTAAATCTCATTGAATATCCATAATAATAAGTCCTTATGGTCACGATTATGTAGAATACTATATATATATATTAATTAGTTAATCCTCGATCGGGATCAACTCGTACCATTAAAAGAGGCAACTGATAGAAAAATAATTAGATATAATTATTCCATTGATCTATAGCTGAGTGAGAGCAATTGCCAAGGTCAAAGGAAGAGAAAAAAAAAAAAAAACTAGAATCCCGAAATTAAGCAAAATCACGGTCTCGCTTTATTTAATTATTTCCTAATTGTTTGAGCTCCGGCCGTACGTGGCAGTAATACCTGGCCGGTGCCCGCCTCATGATGAGCTGCCGGAAATTAAGTCATAAATTAAGCGAGAAACCAAAGGTTTGATACCATCAGCGCGCGCCTACTGCTCAAACCGACCTAGCCGTGGATCGAGTAGTACTTGAATTTCGACGGCCTAATTAGCATATATTAAATATATTCATTTTTTTAAAAATGGTTGTATGATGCTTATATACTCACTATTGTAATTATTATTATTTTTAATAATATATATAATTTCATTTTCGTGCATTCTTTAGACACTACTATTAATTAATTAAGAACTGACGTACGATTATAAAATTAAGAAAACAATAATTTATTAGGATTAGTGTAATATATAATTATATATATAGACTACAACTTTTGAGCTTACCAGGAAAACACGAACACTATGACTTTTGTTAAAATTGAGTCTTCTACTTCAACGTGGGAGGTGGTGATATTAAAAAAAAAGGGTTTTGTTACACAACCTCCAACTATTCATTCACACTTCACATTTCATATTTTTTTAAAATTTTTAATATTTTTTTTAAATTTTTTTTGAGTTTATTTTTTTAAATTTTTTTAAATTTTTTATTCACTATTCATATAAAAATATTTGATAAAAGAAAAAAAATAAAATATAAAATAAAAAAATATAAAATATAGAGTGTGAATGAATAATAAAAAATTGTGAAGATTTTTTTTGTTAAAAAAATCGTGTACTAGATTAATGAGTGCAAGGGAGATCAGGTTTGAGGTCTTTGTGTTGACGATTTCAACATCTAATCCCAAGGTTTCTTGTTATTGGAATTCGTATCATGGTCAGGCTCATACTCCATGGAGGAAAGATGCATGCATGATGTCACGGCTATGCATTAGACTATTTCTATTTTAATTGTCTAATGTTAGATATAGACTATAGTCATGCTTTAAACAAACGTCGTATATTTTTAAAAATAAAAAATAAAAATTGAGGAGTCAATTATGAGAATTTTTTTTTTCCGTATAAATCTCATGTTTAATTACTTTTTAAAAATGAATATTGTCCGAGCGCTACTAAAAATATCATTTCTAATTTTAATTTATTACTAATTAATTAACATTTACTTTAAATAAACGTCGGTACCTAATTAAGTACGGATGATCATAAGGTTAATTTGCAATATTGTCTATGCAGTGCCCTTATTTTTTATAATTGCAGAAAATTATTGATATTTATCGATGCTCCAGATTAATGATATCGCTACAGCAACTTTGAGCTTTAAGTCGCATGCGGCTATAATTATGTGAAGGAAAAAGCAAAATTAGGAGACAATAATAATATATACTGTTATAAGTGGAATATATCTATATATATATATATATTTTTTTTTTTCTCTATAACTTTTCAAGAAAACTTAAGTGCATGCATAGGTACCGTAGTACCTTGCAGGCATGGTGAGAGGGGCATTACTAGAAAGGCCATTTAATTATTAAGTATCTAGATAATTAATGGACCGGGAAAAAAACAGTAAGGTCATGCATGACCATCTCATGATGAATCCAGAGGTTATATTTTTTGTTTAATCATATTATATATACATCATATTTATATATATTTATCAGAATTTTTGCCTCTCGATTATGTGTAATTAGGGCTATGATTTAACTGCCATATTTCTTATATTTTAGATTTTTTTTTAAGGGAAAATGTTATCATTCATTTATCAGATAAACTTAGTACATCCATGATCACCGGACACATTCTGAGATATCCTTATATCAAACATCATATCATAAACTAAAATAATATATTTTGAGCTCCACTAATTCACTATTTCCTTTTGTGATTGGTCTGATCTTTACTATTACTGATACTCTTTACAAACAAATTTCTAAGAGATGAAGTACTTTTTTTATTTTTTATTTTATTTTAATTAACAACAAGGAAATTAAAAAAGAAAACAGTAAGATATATAGATGCGAAAAAGAATGGATTACAATTTTGATTATTTAATCGACAAGATAAAATTAAACGGCTATATATATTTGATTTTTGGGGGTGGGGGGGTTAAAACTGTCTTTTGATGAGGAGAAGCCCGAGTCATTGCTCAAGATAATACGTACTTAAATTTGAGGTATTTTATTATTCACGAGTCTTTATTATATTAAACATAGGTTAATTAAGGGAGCCAATAAAAGTCAAAGCTTAGATGCGTCCTTGTGTGCCTAATANTATTATTCACGAGTCTTTATTATATTAAACATAGGTTAATTAAGGGAGCCAATAAAAGTCAAAGCTTAGATGCGTCCTTGTGTGCCTAATAATATACGTCTTTGAGACGAGGGAATTGACTTCGGTGCCTCAAAAGCAGCATTAATAGGAAGAAAGAGATTCTGCAATTTTGTCTTGTTCTAATGGGGAGAGAAAAAGAGAGAGATCATCAGATGGAGATTGATCTGTCACTGAAGGTAGATATTGCTGATCATGAAGAACAACAAGCTGTAGAAAAAGAAGTCGATCGAGCTGGCGTACAAGACAAAGGAAAAGGATATCATGATAATGAACAAGCACAAGCAAATGATCATCATCGTCAAGATCAACCGGGAATACATGTACGTGATGTAGAAGAAGCAGCTGAGGCCACAACAGGAGAAGTAGACGATGATGCATCGGTAGCAGATCAAGTATCCTTGCAAGAGAACATGATGACTAAAGAGGTACGTAATTAATTACAGGAAAAGAAGAAAAGAAGAGATGATTGAGGCTCTGATCTGGTGATCACCTCTCTCTCTCTCTCTATCTCTCTCTCTCTCCCTCCCTCTCTTTGTCTATGTATCAATATCCTTACAAAGTTTGCTCATAGTTTGCACATGATATATATACATACATAATCGTATATAATTTGACAAAGAAATCTGCCATATATATATATATGTTTATAATCTACCAGTTGTCTTTGCTACGGATGGAGATGAGCCGCGTGAAAGAAGAAAACAAGGTGTTGAGGAACGTCGTGGAGCAAACAATGAAAGACTACTACGACTTAAAGATGAAATTCACCACTGTCCAGCAAAATAACCAAAAAAAGGTTGATCCAGGTTCCTTGTAATATTTGAGTTGTTTTTAATTAATTCTTTGCTGATTTCTATCCATTTTCTTAATTTATAGGATCAGTCTGTAGTTATGATTCTCTCTCTCTCTCTTCTTTTTTTTTTTTTTATCTGATTTAGGATCCTCAAATATTCCTCTCGCTCAACGGTAATCACGATATTAATAGTCAAGAACCAAAGACAATTCTCAATACTCTAGATATCACTAAAGAGAGACCTCCGTCTCCGTCACACAAGGATGCAGGTATTAGAGAGAGTGAATTAGGGTTGTCACTTAGGCTAAATACGGGTGCTGAAGAACAAAGAGTGGAAGACAAAGATCAAGTGAATAAAGAAGAAGTGGAAAGTCTTACCACAGTCCAAAACAAGCTACAACGGAGTACTACTGATTTGACCGGAATCGCAAGCCATGTTGCTTCCCCAGTCAATAGAAAAGCTAGGGTTTCCGTCCGGGCCAGATGTGAAGGAGCCACAGTAAGCTAGCTAGCTCAATTTATCATGACCTAGTTCTCCTAAATATTCTTAGCTTTGAGAGCTCAATAATCACAAGACTAGTACAATTTAATCCAAGTCTTTTCAATATATAGATGAACGATGGATGCCAGTGGAGAAAATACGGGCAGAAAATAGCCAAAGGAAATCCCTGCCCTCGAGCCTATTACCGCTGCACAGTAGCTCCTGGATGCCCAGTTAGGAAACAGGTACAATTATTTGTCAAAACTGAAACGTTATTGTACTTGCTTTGATTTGATTCTCTTGGGTTTCACTCTCATTCCTTGCATTAATTTTTATTTTTATTTTTTTTTATTTTTTATGATCAGAGTGATGTTCTTTATTCTTTTGCCAACAGGTGCAAAGATGCTTAGAGGACATGTCTATACTAATAACAACTTATGAAGGTACACATAACCATCCACTTCCCGTGGGTGCAACTGCCATGGCTTCCACGGCCTCAGCAGCAGCTTCCTTTATGTTATTAGATTCAAGTAATCCTCTTTCAGATGCAGCTGGCTCTAGTTTCACTCGAGTATCCCTTCCCATGAATTACGGCCTGCATGGTTCTCATATGATTAACTCTTCTGATCTACATCCATCAAACATTAGAACCATGAACCCTAATTATGACCCTTCCAAAGGAATTGTTCTTGACCTAACAAGCAATCCTTATGATCATCATCATCACCATCAACCCCTTCAATTCCCAATGGCAGCTAGCTCCTCATACTCAGCAGCTCAGCCGGGTTTTCCAGCTTGGATGCATGGAAAACCAAGTTTTCATACTGGAAATATTTCTCTCACGAACAATAATAATCAATTTCCTATCCCTAGAGCAATAGAAAATAAGTCATTGGCAGAAAATGTGAGTACTGCAATCGCTTCAGATCCTAAATTTAGGGTAGCCGTGGCAGCTGCAATCACCTCTCTCATTAATAAAGAGAGTCCTAATACAATAACTCATCCTCATGTGGGGACTCCCTTTGGTCCTAGGGAAGGAGATCAGAGTGGTAGCTCTGGTAGCAGCAATTGGGTTCTTGATCTCTCGGGAAATGGTAAGCCACTTGGGCATTCGCCTTCATGATGATCAAAGAATTCTTCAGGCCAGTATTAGTTTTTTTTTTTTTTTTTTTTTAAAGTCAGAATATTAATGGAATTGTATACATAGACTTAATTAATTTGTACCATGATTATCCTGTTAAGATCATTTGGGTCTTTGCTCAATAAGATGATCAACATACATGAAATTAATAATGCAATTCTTATTTCCCGTCTTCTTCAATTATTAATATATTGCTGTTTTTTTCCCGAATTTTTTTGTTAAGTACTCGTCCTACATTAACGGGTTTCTCGATTGAATAGCAAATTATTTGTATATATATATATATATATATATTATAAGCCATCCAAGACCGGCCCCGTTTGATTGTACGTACGCAATTAAGTACTAGATCTATCACCCACTTCTTTTTCAATATTTTCAATAAGATTTTCAACAATATTGATCGATCCCTCATGTCATCATGCATGCATGATGACAATTAGAGATCAGAAAGTTTAATAATATTTCTATAAAAATATATGATTAATTCCGTTTTTGTCTTTGTGTGCACAAACTGTAATTAACCCTTTTTGAGGGTGCTAATCTGGGAGAGAAGCACGATTGATCATCATTTGGTTTACTAAATAAATAATAATTGTCATGATCATGAACATGTCTTACTAATTTATAGCATGAAAAAATTTATTTAAAAGTCTGCTCTTATTGACATATATACTTACCAAAACATGTTATTGATATGCATGCAATTAGTCTTTCAAATCCAGCTAACACAGCAAAAAAATAAAATAAAATAAAATACTGGATTTTTAATTCTTTTTACGATTGAGGCCGGTCATGGTCCTAGCAGTTAGCTGCTAAACTTCTAAGTCGCAATTTTCTTATAATTAATTAATTTGATTCTACCGCTACCGCTTATAATTAATACATTATTAAATTATTAATCATGTTGTTTTGGCCGTTTTCCGTCGGCACAAGTACCAATGCCTTAATTTCCGTAGCCAGCTAGGATTATATAATAAAAATATATGAATTCCTACGATTATAATATATAATATAATTTGCTGTGTTTTGATTCACAATTGCGTGAAACAAATTAATTACTGTAAACATGGTATATATATATTGGTTATATGCAATTACTTGTTGAGATCTGAATCTAATAAACGTCAAGTCAACCCTTGTCTGGTTGCTAAAGCCAAAGACTTTGCAACGCTAGCTGATCTATTGGGCATCTACGTACGTTTAACTCATGTATAAAAATAATATTATTTTTCATTTTAAATTTTATTATCTTTTTATTTACATTGATTATATTTAAAAATATAGTTTATTTGTTTAACAACTATGCATGTACTCAATTAAGTGTGCCGCACTAAGTGTGAGTGCATGTACTGATCATCACATTCTTGAGATTTTTATGATATTATATATATGATTCATTATAAATTCCTAAGCAGATCATTGAAATTAAAAATTATGTTATATGCTTCTCGATCCAATCATCCCTTTATTTGTTTCTATCTTAATTAGGGTACTCATGCAATAATGATCAGTACGAGATCACTATTTGATATGAGGATTTTTAAAATTAAAATAACTAAAAAGAAAAGCCACAAATCTAATTCAATTACCATAATGCTTAATTTTTCGAAATTCTTTTAATTTTCAATATATAAATTATAAAGTATTGTACTTTGATTTATTTTCTTTGTTTAATTTTCACCTTCTACGAAATGAAACCTACTTATATAATATATATATATATATATTCATTTCAGGTTTTCCATTGAAATAAAACAATTCTTCACTTCTCGAAACATATATTTAAAATGGTCACAATTAAGAAAAAATGGTAAAAGAAACCATATAAAAATTCTTACGTACGTACTTTGTCTCAATTTCTAGCGAACACGACAAAGGGTGTCGTTTTTGTTGATTTAGAAGAAAAAAAGAACTCCGTGTAGATAAGGTAAATTAGGTAGATTTATCAGGTATTGGTCAATGCTCACCCAACTATCTAAAGAAATTAAGTGCAATTGAAGTAGGCTAATTAACATTGAACAAATAACAAGTCATGAGATCAGTACTTGAGTGTTGCACTGTTTAATCTTGATTTCCTAAGTCTCAAACCATGCGCATTTGGCTTAGAACTTGACTTTGACATAAGCTCCTTGTACGTACTCATTAGAAGAAGCTTCAAGTGATCACGTAACTTTTTAAAGATTGCGACTTTTTACATTTAGATAGTGGGATATTTTTAAGTATTCTATAAATAATAAAAAATAATAATAATGATTGAATATCAAATAATAATAAATTATAATAAAATAATAATAATAATAAATAGTATGGAATATCTCACTATCCAAACTAGGCGGGTACCCACAGCCGTTGGCATGTCATAATGATACTATGATAGTACTCAAAAAGCCCAGAAGGACACGCTTGTGTCGTTTGTTCATTCAGTCCTAGAACAAGATAGGCCCATCAATTACTGGGCTTTTGGACTTTTAGTTGGATTAATCGACGAAAGAATTCGGGTTACACTCGGCAGCGGAAAAGGCCGTATCAAGTCCGGGTTTTGGGTCGAAAACATAATTTCAAAACCCATTTGTTTAACGGGTCGAGAGAGATAAAAGTAGCACCAGCTTCTGAGGGTTTTGATGTCCCCCCTCCACGCACGCAGAGCAGTGATTGAATTGGAGGAAGAGTCTCTAGAATCTGAGAGAAATGGGAAGCACCGAAGCTGCGGGCAAGACGGAGGAGGAGCTCCGTAAAGAGATCGATGAGCTCTTACGCCAGCAACGCCAGGTCCCTAAACCCCTCTCGCTCTTTCTTGATTATCCTTTTTTTTTTTTTTTAAACTTTAAATCTCTCTCTCTCTCTCTCTCTCTCTCTCTCTCTCTATGTTATCTGATTATGTTTTTTCTCTCTTAATATTCAGATTACCGAGCGGCTTCGAGATCCTCGGGGACTCCGTCGGGGAGGCTTTTCTGGCCCCGGCCCTCGCAACTTCGCCGCCAACGGAGCTCGTCAGCGAGGTTTTATTCGACCCGTATGTACTTCCCCTCTATTTGATTCTCTTTCCTTTCGTTCCCTGGTTGTTTCGGGCGAAAGTATAATATTTTCCTGCCGAAATACAGCATGACTTTTTTTTTCTGCTGTGAATCATTTCAGGCAGATAGAAGTGAAATGGAAGATCAACCTCCAGGAAAAAGGCGTCTATCTTCGGCCGTTGTGAAGGTAAATCCTTTGTATTTCTAACCATACATTTTTTTTTTGATAAGTTATTTCTGACCATACATTGCAACCATTAGTTTGGTTAACAATTTTTTACGCTATAGACATTCCTGTCACGGGCTTATATCCTAATCAACTGTATGGTTTGTGCGAAATTTATGTTATGAGTAGGGAAAATAAGTGACGGTTTGCATGTTAAGTATATTGTTTTGGTTTAGCATGTTTTTATCTGCTATTAATCATTTGACTTACCCCCAATAGCGTCGAGTCCCTGTTTTTTTTTTCTTATGAACGATAAATTTGCCTCAATTAAATGAAATTGTTGCTTTAGTGTTTTTTATGGTAGATATGCATTTGTGTATCATTTTCCATCTTGACATTGTTCTGAAAGAGGCTAATTATCCAGAACCTTAATTGAACTTTTCTTGATTTGCAAATGAAGCTGGAGGATGGGGAGATCAATGAAGATGCGGAAGCGGCAAAGGATTTGAAGGAGGAGGATGCAACTGGGGAGGGAACTGCAGGAGCTGGCACTGCTAATCTGAGCGACAAAAAGCCATTGAATTTTCAGCAGAGTGGCTGGTCTAGGAGGGATGGATACCAAAGAGCAGTGAAGACTGTAAGTTTCATATTCGCTTGCATTATTAAGTAATTTTGGATTTGAATTATATATATTTGGTTTGTTGTTAGGAATCTGAAGGACCAGTGGTGGAGCATATTCCGAGGGTATTGCCGAAGAATGAGGATCCAAGCTTGGTTAATAGGAACAAAAGAATGCTCGGGCAGCTTTTGGGAACTCTAGAGGTCTGTGTATAATATTCGCCTTGTTATGTTTAGCAATAGATTGTGAGAAGATGTTAGTTCAATCTACAGGTTGGGACTTGTTACTGTTTATTGTATAGCGATCTACTTTATAGTTTAGTTCATGTGCATCTCCTGCAGACATCCTATGTACTTGGGTGCACCCTCATAGCTTTTTATTAGTAAAAGTTATTTAAAAAGGGAGACATAAAAGAGACGATTGAAGTTACTTGTATCTTTACCGAGCCTTTGCAGATAATTAGGCAATCTTGTCTCTGGTTCACAAGATTAAATAAGTTGGAGAATGCTTTTTAAGTCGTCGGTCAGGGACCCATTTTGTCTCATATATATCTTTTCGAATAAGCAGTTTCCAATCTATAAGTTGTGAATATAAGAAGTATGATGGTGGTTGGGTTAGTGGTTTGTCAGATTCATTTCTGCTCATGCCCTTATATTTACCTTTTTAATGAAAATGTGTTCCAGAAATTCAGGAAAGAAGATATGCAACTCTCAGGAACAGAGGCGTATGTGCGAAGGTCGAATTCTCTACTAAGAGTGAGTGTATTTAATATATTGACTCGTATGGAGAATTTAATGTGGATATGATAACCATGCAATGATCAAGGAATGCTCATATAATTATTTTGGCTATAAGTCAAGTAAACGATAAGGTTTATATATGGCTCTCATCTTGAGTTAACAGAGAAATTTCTTGAAGATGCAAAAATGTTCCAAATATTTTTCAGGCTGAGCAACGAGCACGTGAAGAAAGTGAGAGGCTGAGGCAACAAGAGCGCGAGCAATTGGCAGAAAAACGGAGGAGAGATCTGGTTTGTTGCTTATTATAATTAGTTTTTGCACAGTTATTGGTTAAGCCTCAATTTTTCTCCTGTTATGATCCTTAATCATTATTTTAATGTTGAACCTTTGTTTTAATCTTCAGACTCTCAGGGCTCGTGTTGCTGCCAAGACAGAAGAAAAGAAGTTAGAACTGCTGTTTCTTCAGTGGAGTGATCACCATAAAAAACTTTGCAATTTTATAAGGTGAATTTTCATCAGATGTCATTTGTTTTTAATTACTAGTCATTTTTGCATGATACCCTCCATGAGAATTGAGAGTCCTAGTACTAATTAATTCTCCATACTCTATTTCTGTTACAGGTTATTTTTAATTTTGGCCCAAAAGTGTCCATATTCACATTTTATTGAGACAAAGATAAGTTTCTGTTCATGTGGATGGTAGTGTTGAAGCATTTTGATCGGCAGATGGTTACCTGCTTCATTGCAGGATTTTAGGTAGAATAACATAATTGTTTTATGCATCATATTTCTCGCGTCACTGATTGGCTGTGGTATATGTTCTTTTCCAGGACCAAGGCAGAGCCTCCAATATATTATTTACCCAAAAAGCCTTTAGAAGAAGATGAAACCTTGGTTCTGCAGCGTAAAGAACAGGTGGGTTCCCTACTGCACTTCTCTGGTGACATAGTTTCTTTCCTTGTGGCGTATTGAGAAACTAGGTCAATATTTTGAATTTAAAATCTTCACTCCCCGATAATTCGTCTTGAGAAGTGGCTGATGATTCACAGTTTGAATATCAATTTTAAGTTCAAACTTACACCAGTTTGTGTCAACAATTACCGTAATTGGGTTTGGCTATAGCCTTTTCACCCCAAACCCATATTCCATTCCGGTTAAACTCTCTCTGTACTTGGGTCTAGAGTTATAAGACGAGCCAAGCTTTCTGAGTTCTGCTTGTGATTGGCTGGTTTAGGGGCTTTTTTTATACACAGAGCTGGCTGAGCTTGAACAAAGTTCAGGTTGCCAATATTCCTAGCCAACCTTGGGGAATAATGCAGCTGAGCTTATTAGAGGGGCCACCACTAGAGCTGAAATCTTTTTATATTCATGGCTTGAATGTTGGGATATTTTACTTGGAAAAAAATTGAAGTGGAGAAATTTTCTTCCGCTTGAGTATGGCTTGAGCTTGAATTTGTTTGGCCATAGTGAGTAAACTGAGCTATCATCGAACTTCTAATGCGGCTGGGAAGCGAAGCTTGAGCAGGATATCCACAACTTGATTGACTCAAGCTTCAAAAGTTTAACAAAATTGATTTAAGCTGAGCCTGAGCAACCCTATGCTTAGTAAAATAGTGCCAACACCAGATTGCAAAGCCATATCAAAAGGATGATTATGTAATCAGAATGAACTTCTATTCACTAAATATAGAAATATTTTGCACTTGGACATTCATATCTCTTTCAAACTTGTATATCAGGCATTTCTGGAGTGGAAGGCTGCCAGGAGGGAGGAACTGTCTGAATACCAAAAAGAAATTCAGGAGCAGTATATTGCCAATGTAGAAAAGGATTTAGAGAGATGGCAAAATGCAAGGAAAGCAAGGAAAACGAACAATGATATGTTGAACTTACAGGAAACAATGGACAAAGAATTGGATACACATAGGCTTGAGCATGGTCCCAAGAAAAGAAAGATTCCTGATGGTAACAACAACGAAGATGAGGATGATGTGGAAGATATCAACGTCGGGGAGGACGACATGATGGATGATGTACTGGATGTTGATGATGCTAGCAGAAGGGGCGATGAAACGGTCAGGCCAGAGGCAGGTAATACAAGTCCACATGCTGAAACTAATGATCAGTAGTTATTGAAGCCATTCCATCACACCTTCACTTTCTACTTAATCACGTTGAAACCATTTTGCTTTCTGTAGCTGCTGTTTAGCCTTTCAGCAGGCATTTCTTGCTTTGTTATTGTGTTTTTTTTTTTCCAGCAATTTCTCTCGCGACCTTGATGCATTCCGAATTTCTAGGATGAACTTACTTATATAGAAGTAGATGTACTTTAATCTAGAAAACAGATAAATGCACAATTATCTGTAGAGTTAGTGCAGGGATGTGCTTGTCATGTAATGCCTTCTTATTATTGGTACCTGCTCGTTGCATTACCATCCGAAAGGTTTTTGGTTAATCATCAGTGCAGAATACTGTTCCCTTTCCAGTTGGTAACCAGTTACTCCTTAATGTTTTTATTTTGTAGGCCATACCGTTTAATGCTTATTCTAACAACATGATTTATTATTAAAGGACCCAATTCGGAAATTGGAAAGGGTAAATAAAACGATCGAGGCAAATGAGCAAAAGGCCATGTGGAACAAAATAAAGTCGAAATCAAACAATTCGGATAGCTTTGTAGGACATTGAACTTTATTTGCGGTGCCATCAGGTCATCCTAAGATTCCCTGTGCTTTCTTGTTTCGTTTTATTTTATTTTGTTGGGTAGTAGCTTCACTTTGAGACCAAACAAATCAACATCGATCGGCTTCCCTTCGTACCTTTTCTTTTACAGAAAAGATAAAATGCCAACCTATCTACAACTTCTAAACAACCACTTGATAGGGTAATATTTATTTCCAAATTTCTCTTTGCTTTAATTTGATAAGAATAATATTTTTTACAAAAATATTATTATGTTAAAAATAGGCCTGTGCAAAAATGGCCTTTGGCCCCATCTGTCCGAGACACCCGATTTGTCTAACCTGAATAGACACGGTTTCATCGGATCAAAACTTAATACCGGGTTTTATACAATGCAACCCGTCGAAACCGAAAAATAGTCGAATTACATGAAAAACATTTCAGACTCTCTTCTTCTCACTGCTAATCAAGCTATTTCTTACCTCGGTGAAGTACTCAATGTAGAGAAAACTTTTGCAATCTACTTTCTTAGAATTGACGAAACTTAGCTAAAACAATGGATTCGATCTTGCGTCGATCTTTGGTAGATTTTCAAGAGCTACTCATAAAAACCCTCCATATAGACTCAGTACTTGCTTCTGCATTCCATAAAGCTTTAGACCACCGGAGGCTCCCATGGCATCTTAACACCAAGTTCGCAACCGGATGCAATTTTAGAGAGAGAGAGAGAGGTGAATAGTTTGGAAATGGGTTCGATAAATGTCCTATCGATGCCCATTTTACTCCAAATCTTCACATATTTCTGCCATTTCGGGTAAGCAGCAGCTTCGGAGGTTCCACCCAAAGCCTCTACTTTCTCCCAAGGTGAAGGTCGTCAATGATTTCAAAGAAAATTAAATAGATCTTGAAATAGATCTTAAAGAAAATGAAATACAACACAAAGAAAATGAAATACATCATAAGTTTCATCACCGGTGAGGCATCTGACAAGTTCCATAGGTAGAAGCGACGATCAACGGCGACGATCTGCGGTGGGCCTGATCACCCTCGGCTTTTTGAGGACTACGTGGAGCCCCTCAAGGTGTACCTGCAGAGGGAGGGTGGATTTGGAATGGGAAAAGCTGATTTGCAAAGGAGAGGAGGAACGAACGATGTATCATGTGGGAGAGGCTGAGTTTGCAGAGGAGCAAGAGAGGGGCATGGGTTGAGTTGGAACCGCCTTTCATGCGGGTCGGTTCGGGTCGGGCCCAAATTTGATCCGATTGGGTCTCTGTGTAGCCCTAGTTAAAAATTTGCAGATGAGTCGATGTCCTATCAGTTCTCACTTCTCAATAAATAATGAATAAATGAAAAAAGTATTAAAATACCAATATGTTTTGTTTCCAAAAAAAAAAAAACTGTTCGCTTTATTTTTTTGAAAGGAAAGGAAAACTTGTATTGCTCATAAAACAGATTACATCATCTCATGTAACACAATATCATGAATACACTCATGGAATTTCTTTGACATCCATAACATCTTCAGTAAGTTTAATAGCATCTTTAGCAAGATTGTGAGCAGCATAGTTTCTTCACGTCCAACATGTTGACCTGACCAGCTTGAGAAACATTTCAACAAGACTGATGTCCTCTAGTAGAAAACCAGATTGGCTCCAGTCCCTAGTTCCCTTATTCACTGCATTGACCACTTGAAGTGCATCACCTTCCACAATGAGATTTCTTAGGCCAAGATCTTGACAAAATTTAGTAGGCACCATCAGTGCATAAGTTTTAGCCAGCATTGCAGATGCATGCATCTCTCTAAATGCTCGAAAGGTGCCTATTACTTGTCCTTCAGAATCCTCGACTATAGCCTCGATTCCAATTTTGCTCTATGGTTTATCAACTGCAGCATCCCACTTCAGTTTGTAAAAACTTGCTGAAGGTTTCTTCCACACTTTAACCACTTTAGAGGAAGCTGGTGATGAGGTTTTCTGAGAGGCCTAAGCAGTCCTAAAGGCTTGAACCTCGTCCCTTGCCTTTTTAGTGAGAATAGTAGGGTGGGTGAAACCCTTGTTATCAATTAGTGAATTCCTTCTCAATCAAATCAATCTTGCAGTCAAGGCTACCTCATCCAGCTCATCAGCAATAAGTTTATGAACTAAGAGTGCCCATATCTTCAAAAATGACTCAGATTGCATTGTCATTTTTTGAAGTTTATTGCAATTGCTACTCCAAACATCCATAGAGGCCTCACAATTCCATAAAGCATGGCCTGTAGATTTGAGAACTCTTTTACATATGGGGAAAGCATCATCTTCAAGTATTTTCCTCTTGCACAAATTTGATAGAGTTGGTAAAGCATTCTTACAGGCTCTCTATATGAGTAGCTTCACTGCATTTGGAGTGTTTAATTTCCAAACTACTTTCCAAGCCTCATTTAGGGATTGCTTAGCAGAAAGGACCTCCCTCAGATCTAGAAGAAACATCCTTATACAAATGGTATGCACTTTTAACTGAAAATAATCCATTTTTTGAAAAGTGCCAAACCAGTTTATCCTCCTTTCCTCCTAAGCTTGGATATCAAAACCATCTCAACCAATCTTATCTCATCTCATCTCATTATTATAATTTTTACAGATTTTCACATAAAATATAATAAACAATTCAGTTTTTTCAAATCCCAAAACAATAATAATATCAAAAAAATATTCTAACAATATTTTATTCAACTTTCAGCTTTCATCTAAAACTATCTCATCTCATCCTACTATCCAAACCCTATCTTAAGCTGATTGGGATACTTTTAATAAGATCTACTTCTTAAGAGAACAAACTACATAGTAGACTTTCCTTCCACCTTTTAAGATCATCATCAATCAAAGCAGCTACTGTTGCATCAGCATCCAAACCAGCAATTGGGGGCTGAATCATATACGTAGAAGGTCTTGGGATCCATTTGTCCTTTCATACTTTTACAGTTTCACCATTTCCAATCCTCCAAGTCAGGCCTTCTTTCATAAGTTGTTGTCCTACTATTATACTTCTCCAAACTAGAGAAGGTTTGCATCCTATATTAGCATTTAAAACGTCTATAGATGAGAAATATTCACGCTTGAAAACTTGTGCTCGAAGAGACTCAGGATTCTGAAGAATTCTCCAGTTTTGCTTTGCAAGCATTGCCAAGTTAAAGCTTCTGATATCTCTAAATCATAATCCTCCCATTTCTTTTGAAAGCCCCAATTGATTCCATTTCATCCATTGAATTTTTGAATGACTCTCATTGTGACCCCACCAAAATTTCTTGAATATCCTGTTAATCTTCTTAGCAATAGATAATGGCAGTAGAAATATCCCCATAGTATAGGCTGAGATGTCTTGCAACACTAATTTCAAAAGAATCTATTTGTCTGCTGATGATAAAAATTTAGTATTCCAGTTTGTCACTTGAGCCCAGGCCTTGTCAACTAGAGAGTGGAATGCTAAGGTTTTTTTTCTCTTCCCACTACTGTAGGTAAATCCATATATTTTTCATAAGAACCAGTGAATTTGATCCCTGTGATATGGATTATATTCTGTTTGATGTCTATTGGAGTGTTCTTGCTAAAAAATATGAAAGCCTTTTCTTTATTGAGAATCTAACCTGAGGCTCTTTCATAGACTTCTAACATATAACTCAAACGACTTCATTCAATAGAATTTGCCTTGCAAAAGAAGAGACTATCATCAACAAATAAAATGTTATTGATGCACAAATTACTTATGCCAATAGGAATCACAGGAATAATGACTCTTTCTTCAGCCTAACGAGGAGAGAAGATAGTGCTTCGAAGTACCGGATGAACAAATATGGGGACATGAGATCTCCTTATCTAATCTCTCTATAAGGATGAAAATTATGCTCTTGGATATGAATCCTTAAATTTATTAAATATTCTGTTAGACCTGATTTTAAAATTCAGTTAGCCTCAATAATGCGGGCATCACAAGCAAACATATCTTCCAACATTTGGTGGATTACAGAAGATTCGTGGGAGTTTCCGGGGCTCCCATATTCATGCTCTTTTTGCTGTGCCTGTTTTCTTGCATTAATGGTTCACAGCAAAACCAATCTCATGTTTGCTTTCCTCACTTTTTTCTTGTTTGGAATTATTGCTATTATTTTGGATTGAAGGCCATCTTTGAGGTCCTCTAGGTGGACAAGGTCGTTTTGTACTGCTTGTACATGCAGCCACGACTTAGATAGTTGGAAAAAAGAGTTCCAACCAACCAACCCCCGATTATCAGGCTCAGGCAGTGGCAGCCTTTTGTACTACTTGCATGCATCCACAGTGTTATGGAATATTAATTCCTTCTTTTTCTTTCTTTTAAGATATATATAGAAAATTGTAAACCATCTCAAATACATAACCTTATTCCGGTACACTCGAATCTCGGATTCAAAACTCTCATATGTTTGGTAGTTTCCTTGTCTTGGAATCGGATATCTACAAAACTCGATCGTCAACTTTCAAAACACATGTTTTTGTTTCTGTAGGAGCCATTAACTAATCCATTTTGAGCTAACGTGGGACAGTTATCCCATCCTCTTTCACCCATTACGACATGAGTTTTTGTCGAAAACTGCACTGTTTTTTTTCTTTTCATTTTATTTATTTTCATCAATCATATAATTCATATTTGCCTGTCAAGCAAACTCACCGAAAGCCACACCCACGCTCCTCACTCTCTCATGTCTCCTCTCTCTTCAAAAGCAAGAAAGAGAGTGGTGTGGAAAGAAGTAAGGGACCAGGAACTAGAAAAGACGAGAGAGAGAGAGCAAAAGGCAGTAACCGGGCGCACAATAACCGTAGAATGACATCGAGGGCTAACTTGAACGGGGAGCACGGACCACCGCGGCGCCAACCGCCAGCACAACCCCACCACCAACACTACTACCCAACGTCGACGTCAGCTAACTTGAACGGGGAGCACGGACCTCCGCCAGTACAACCCCGCCACCAACACTACTACCCAACGACGTCGGCTAACTTGAACGGGGAGCACGAATCACCGCGGCGCCCACCGCGTCCAGCACAACCCCACCACCATGACTACTACCCAACGACGTCTTCCTCCGCCTCTTTCAAAGGTTGCTGCTGCTGCCTCTTCCTCTTGTTCTCCTTCTTGGCCCTCCTAATCCTGGCCGTCGTTTTGGTCATCATCTTGGCCGTCAAACCCAAGAAGCCCTCCTTCGATCTCCAACAGGTCGGCGTCCAGTACATGGGCATCAACACGCCCACTCCCTCCACCGCCTCCGCGGCAGAAACCAACCCCTCAACGAACCCCACCACCTCCGCCTCCCTTTCACTCAACATACGGATGCTCTTCACGGCGGTGAATCCCAACAGGGTCGGTATCAAGTACGGCGAGTCCAAGTTCACCGTCATGTATCGCGGGATCCCGTTGGGAAAAGCTTCCGTCCCCGGGTTCTTCCAGGAGGCCCACAGTGTCAGACAGGTGGATGCCACCATCGCCGTTGACCGTGTCAACCTGCTCCAAGCCGACGCTGCCGATTTAGTCAGGGACGCTTCCTTGAACGACCGCGTTGAGCTCAGGGTCTTGGGTGACGTCGGCGCTAAGATCCGCGTCTTGAACTTCGATTCCCCCGGCGTTCAGGTCAGCCTCTTTCCCAAAATTCCATAGAATTGCTTCTGCATTACTCATTTCTAATTTAGTCGTCACCACCCAAAAAGAAAAAAATCGTCTTGGATCCTTGGCTTCTTTCAGTAAGACTGAATTTCGGCCATTAGTAATTGATATTCTTAGCATCTTAGCTCATATTTGTTTAGATTTATTTACCTACGAATGGGTTTTGGTTCAATCTCTGTCTCTGTCTCTGTCTCTCCGAAGAGAAAGTTCTCAGTGTCTGTCACCGTTACTTCGAATCCCACCACCTTTTGTTCTTTTTTTTTTTAATTTTTTTGTTCTCGTGTGTTGTTATCAGACGCCGCTGATTTTTCGATGGGCAGTGACAGGGTCAGTACTCATTTATTACTTATTTATTATTTATATTAGATTATTATATTATTATTATTATTTTTTAAGTATTTTGTTAACATTTTGAATTATTAAGAAAAAATTAAAAAATATATAATTTTACAAATAATTACTTTCTTAAATTTTTTTTTTAAAAAAATCAAATATAAAAAAAATAATAAATAAGTAGTCGAAGATAGTAATCCTATATTTTCCTTTCTCGATAACACGAGATAACGTGAACCCGCCGAATTGGTCATTGCTTTTATGTCCATGAAGTTGGGTGTATTTTCTTTTCGTATGCTTTGTAAAGATAGGCTAGTTTGAGTATCGAAATACTTTGAATAGCTAATTATTATTTAAATTTTTTAATTATTTTATTACTATTCAAAAAATATTTAAAATATTTCACTGTACAAATGCAACTTAAAAGCTTCAATCAGTTTTCAGTGGTGGACAAGGTGCCCTTTGGTTATGGTGCATTTTTGTTGGTGCCGCTTCATTTTTTTTTTCCTTCCCTTATGATGTCTTTCGAGTAATACCCTCAGCTTTTGATTGGTACCTAATTATGCATCTTAACAAGTCCTATAATCAAGTCTTTGGCTATAAAAGCATGGTGGAAAAAAGAAAAGAAAGAATTCACAAAAGGACAAGAAGTGATTGCTTTTTTTAAAGGTGAATGAAAATTTGCTTTCTTTTCAAGCATCCTTTAAGAACTCCCCGCAGCCTGAGCGCGATCAGGCCTTACGTGGTTGTGTTTGTCTACCAAAGGAAAATCAGTCCATTCTTCTTAGCTAGGGTTAGTACATAGCTCAGCAATCTCAATTTAACACCCAATATCACGTTGAACCAAAAAACAAGCATTCTCTCAATTTATTTATAGGCATTGCACTGCCTGCTGCCGGTGGTAGGCTGTTGTTAAGTATGTGGTGTGCGCAACTTTGGTAGAGCATGTTCCTAGACATGTGCTTCCGTGCCCTCTTTTTTTATTGTTTTTTCTTTCTTTGGTTGTTTGGCATTATTAATTGGACAATGCTAGTCCTTCCAGCTCCCTGGCATTTTGTTTTACTTTGTGAGTAAGAAAATATTTTTTAATGATGTTGTAAATTTTTTTTTAAAAAAAATATTTAAAAGTGTTAAAAAAATATATGTAAAAAAAAAAAAAGCAAAAACAAAACACACCAAAATAATTAACAAGAACCAATAGTAGTTGTAGTGCCGTCTTAAAAATTAAGGAAAATGACACTCTTATCACTGGTTCTTACAGGATTTTTTTTTTACTTAATGATTAAGAAAGTATTTTTTAATAATATTGTAATTTTTTTTAAATATTTAAAAATGTAAAAAAAATACATGTAAGATAGACTATAAAAAAGAAGAGGACCAATTATGCCTTTAAGTGACAAACAAGCAGGTAAAAACAGTCAGACTAGAGGACTTTTTCTAGTAAAGGGAACAAAGAAAATTGGGAAAAGAAAAACTTGCTTTCGTTTTCATTTGATGGAAGGGGAGAAAAAGTCTTCAGTACCATCTCCACCAAGTGACTTTTGGACCACATGGATGGGCCAGCAGCTCTGTACGAGCACGATAATTTTGGAGAAAATATGGGACATTACTATATTAAATATAATATTTTAAAAGAAAAACCACATATTAAATACATGTATATTATTGTTACTGTTTTTATACACTTATGCTCTGCCGATTTTGATAGTTGGGTGTGTTTATATGTTGATGTATATTCAGTTTGTGAGTGGTAAATGAGAGCATTTTAATGAAGTGATGATGGCGGTGGGCAGGTATCGGTGGACTGTGCAATAGTGATAAGTCCAAGGAAGCAGTCTCTCACTTACAAGCAGTGCGGTTTTGACGGTTTGAGTGTCTAAAGGCACTCTTACCTTAACAGTAACAAGTTCTTCCTCCCCTTCTCCTTTCTCTCACTTTTTGGATTGCTTTTTTTTTTTTTTTTCCTATCCACAATTAGAGAGGATCGAAGATGGGAAAGGCAGGAAACAAACAAGGCTGGAAACAACCTCTCGCATGGAATGGAATAGTTCCTAAAGCAAAGGCAGCTGAATTTTACAAATTTACCACAAAAAAGAAAAAGAAAAAGAAAGAACTTCCTCAAAGATTTTTGCAGAAAAGAATTTCAAAAATTGGTATGTTAAGTTTGACGAGGGAGAGTTTGGTAAGTGCGTGTAAAGTGTAAATGTAAAAGTGTGGAATTTGAGGGCATTTAATACTTGCACAACATCATCATCATTATCATCATCATCTTATGTTGCCGCTCCACCACCACTAGAAGGGAATGAATCCTAGAATAAGACTACAAAAACATGCACAAAGATGAATAATGCTTCAGCCTTGAATCTGCCAAAAGAGAGCAAAAAGAGTTGGATGATTTTTGTGCGAGAGAGGTCATTCAATGCAACAAAAACGTGCATCAAGACGGACAACATCTAAATCCTTAAAATGATAATTCAGCAACCTAGTAGCGGTGGCCATTATATTTTTTATGCATGGGTTATTGAGGCCACCATTGTTAATCTTCCTTTTAATTCTTTATGTTCGCGCTCCCAATGGTTTAAGACTTAGAATAATACTATTTTGACATCTTATTTTGACATCTCATTTTGACACTGAATGTATTTTAATTATTTTTTTTATTTTTTTTATTATTTAATAGTTAAGGAAGTGACTATTAGTGTATTAATAATTTTTTTAAATGTTTTAAAATGATTAAAAAAATATTTATAAAAAAAATTGAAAAAAAAATAGAAGTTGATTTTGGCTTAATGGTAACTTGCAGCTGATAGTTTGGAGCGACAAATAGCACCGCTCTCATTAATGGGCTTATTTACAAATTACAATTACTTTCTTTAAGTACTTCTTTGGCACCATTTTAAGTACGAAATGAATCGAATCAATTACACTGCACATCTTAACCAACAATGCATTGTGTTTGACTAAGTTTGGTTCATGGAGAACTAATATTTGTAGTCATAATGTGAGTAAGTGTCGCATATTTAAAAAAAAAAAAATACATGAAGAAATTAATTTTTTAATAATAGACTACTATTTTATTTTTTAAAAAAAGTGCGTGACACTTAAACAATTTATGAGTGTATTTAGTATTACTCAAATATTTTCTCTCATTCTGCTGGCATAAAAATCCTTACTAATTTATAGATCAATATTTTTTTAAAAATAAAGAAAATTGAAGAATTATTAAACATGTAACGTCAAATAACGATAAAATAGTAATATTACTTCGACAAATCTCAATTTTTGACTCATTATAACCAATGTGGGCCGAAAGCCTAGCCCAGGTTGGACATAGGCAGAGCCGTCTAGCCCTTGAGGTATGAGGGGACGCCCAAGACCAACCGAGCTGACATATGGTCAGCCCAGGCCGTAAGATGTTTCGGGCTGG
>QEOT01000291.1:223254-252933 GCA_003123785.1 Pterocarya stenoptera
GGAGATTTGTACCTAGCCACTACTATAGGGACCTTTACCAAAAGCTCCAAAATCTTACACAAGGGTCTAGAAGTGTGGAGGATTACCATAAGGAGATGGAGGTAGCGATGGTACGAGCTAATGTAGAGGAGGACCGGGAGGACACCATGGCTAGATTTTTGAGTGGTTTGAATAGGGAGATAGCCAATGTAATTGAATTGCAACATTATATGGAGATAGAGGACATGGTGCACATGGCTATGAAGGTGGAGAGGCAATTAAAGAGAAAAGGGGCAGCAAGGTACACTTCAGTTTCTAGCAATATTTGGAAATCAAAGTGGGATAGGAACGATCCAGCTGAAGCAAAGAGAAAGACCGAACCACCTAAGGGAAAAGATGAGGGAACTAGCAACAAACCCAAGATAGAATCTCAACCTTCACGGAATAGAGATATTAAATGCTTTAAGTGTTTGGGTTCAGGACACATCGCTTCTCAATGTCCAAACAGGCGGGTGATGATTATGCGTGACAATGGGGAGGTGATGACTGAGAGTGAGGATGATAGTGATGGGGTGCCCGAGTTGGTTGATGCTAGTGATGATGATGGAGTGGTATACCCCGTGACAGGTGAGTCTCTTGTTGTCAGGCGTGCTCTCAATACACACATTAAGGTGGATGATGCAGCGCAACAAAGAGAGAACATTTTTCATACTAGATGCCACGTCAACAATAAGGTATGTAGTATGATCATTGATGGGGGGAGTTGTACTAATGTGGCTAGCACTACTTTGGTTGAAAAATTGAATTTACCAACCTTAAAACACTCTAGACCATACAAATTGCAGTGGTTGAATGATTGTGGAGAGGTTAGGGTGGATAGACAAGTGTTAGTTACTTTTTCAATTGGGAAGTATCAGGATGAGGTGCTTTGTGATGTTGTGCCTATGCATGCTGGGCATATTTTGTTGGGGAGGCCGTGGCAGTATGATAGGAGGGTGACCCATGATGGGTTCAAGAACATGCACAGCTTTGTAAAGGAGGGCAAAACAATCAAGCTTGCTCTTTTAACTTCAAGCCAGGTCTATGAGGACCAACTGAAACTGAAAAGTGAGGTTGCTCAGAAAAGAAAGAGTGAAAATGAGAGTGATCAAAAAAGAAAGAGTGAAAATGAGAGTGATCAGAAAAGAAAGAGTGAAAAAGAGATTGAGCAAAAAAGAAAGAGTGAGAGTGAAAATGAGCACAAAAGAAAGAGTGAAAAAGAAAATAGAGTGGTGGCTGAGAGTAAAGAAAAAAGAGTGGAGCCACGAGAGAAAAAAGAAAGAGAGTCTGCAGAGAGAAAAGGAAAGACAAAAGTGAGTTTCTATGCAAGAGAGAGTGAGGTTAAGAGGGCTTTCTTTGCAGATCGCCCTATGATTTTTCTTGTCTATAAAGAGTCTTATCTTAATCTTGATGAAACTAACCAATCTCTTCCTAGTTTGGCTGTTTCTTTGTTGCAGGAGTTTGAGGATGTATTCCCAGAGGAGATGCCTAATGAGTTGCCACCCATTAGAGGCATTGAGCACCAGATTGATTTTGTGCCAGGAGCTGCTATTCCAAACAGACCAGCCTATAGGAGTAATCCAGAGGAGACAAAGGAACTTCAAAGGCAAGTTGAGGATTTGATGAGCAAGGGGTACGTGAGGGAGAGCATGAGTCCATGTGCAGTACCAGTGCTACTAGTGCCAAAGAAGGATGGGACATGGAGGATGTGCATTGATTGTAGGGCGGTCAACAATATCACGGTAAAGTATCGCCATCCCATTCCTAGATTAGATGATATGCTTGATGAATTGCATGGCTCATGTATTTTCAGTAAAATTGATCTTAAAAGTGGGTACCATCAAATTAGAATGAAAGAGGGTGATGAATGGAAAACTGCTTTTAAGACTAAGTATGGGCTTTATGAATGGTTGGTTATGCCATTTGGACTTACAAATGCGCCCAGTACTTTCATGAGATTAATGAACCATGTCCTACGTGCGTTTATAGGCAAGTTTGTGGTTGTGTACTTTGATGATATCCTAGTGTACAGCAAGGACTTAAATGAACATATTGAGCATTTGAAATATGTGTTTGATGTGTTGAGATGTGAAAAGTTGTATGCTAATTTCAAGAAATGTACCTTTTGCATGGACAAAGTTGTTTTTCTTGGATATGTTGTTAGTACAAAAGGTATTGAGGTGGATGAAGAGAAAGTTAAGGCCATCAAGGAGTGGCCAACGCCAAAGAGCATCACTGAGGTAAGAAGTTTTCATGGCCTAGCTAGCTTTTATCGGCGTTTTGTTAAAGATTTTAGCACCATCGCAGCACCACTCACTGAAATAATTAAAAAGAATGTTGGATTTCATTGGGGGGTTCATCAAGAGAATGCTTTTGCCACTATTAAGGAGAGGTTGTGCTCTGCACCTGTGTTAGCATTACCTGACTTTAACAAAGCTTTTGAGATTGAATGTGATGCCTCAGGAATAGGGATTGGAGCTGTTTTGATGCAGGATAGGCAACCCATTGCCTTCTTCAGTGAGAAGCTAAGTGGGGCGTCCCTGAAGTACCCTACTTATGACAAAGAGCTTTATGCTCTTGTTCGTGCATTAGAGACTTGGCAGCACTACCTGTGGCCTAGGGAATTTGTGATCCACACCGATCATGAATCATTGAAGCATCTCAAGGGTCAAGGTAAGTTGAATAAAAGGCATGCCAGATGGATGGAATACATTGAGACATTTCCATATGTCATACGTTACAAGCAAGGTAAGGAGAACATTGTTGCTGATGCTTTATCCCGGAGGTATGTACTTCTTACTTCTATGAGTGCTAAAATGCTTGGGTTTGAATATGTGAAAGACGTATATGCCGATGACACTGACTTTTCTGATGTGTATAAGGCATGTGATAAGGCAGCATTTGGTAAGTTCTACAAGCATGATGGTTATTTGTTTAAAGAAAGTAAACTTTGTGTGCCAAGTTGTTCTATGCGTGAGTTATTGGTGCGTGAGGCACATGGTGGGGGATTAATGGGACACTTTGGTGTCAAGAAAACTTTAGATATTTTGCATGAACATTTCTTTTGGCCTAAGATGAAGAGAGATGTCAATCGCATTTGTGGCAGGTGCATTACATGTAGAAAGGCCAAATCTAAGGTTATGCCACATGGGTTGTATACACCCTTACCCGTTCCTAGTGAGCCATGGGTAGACATATCTATGGACTTTGTTTTGGGGCTGCCTAGGACAAAAAGGGGTAGAGATTCTATTTTTGTGGTTGTGGATAGATTTAGTAAGATGGCACATTTCATTCCATGCCATAAAACAGATGATGCCACAAACATAGCTGACTTGTTTTTCAGGGAGATAGTGCGACTCCATGGTGTACCTAGGAGTATTGTTTCTGATAGGGATGTTAAATTTCTTAGCTACTTTTGGAAGGTGTTGTGGGGAAAATTGGGTACTAAGCTCTTATTTTCCACTACATGTCATCCGCAGACTGATGGTCAGACTGAAGTAGTTAATAGGACTTTAACTCAGCTCTTACGCACTGTTGTTCATAAGAATTTAAAAACTTGGGAGGATTGTTTACCATTTATAGAGTTCGCATATAACAGGACCATGCATACTACTACTTCATATTCTCCTTTTGAAATTGTTTATGGTTTTAATCCACTTACTCCTTTAGATTTGATGCCTTTACCTGTTGATGGTAGGAGTAGCTTGGATGGACAAGCGAAGGCGGAGTTGGTGAAGTCACTTCATGAGAGGGTACGGCTTCAAATTGCCCAAAAGAATGAAAGGGTTGCTTTTCAAGCGAATAAAGGACGAAGACGTGTCATCTTTGAACCAGGAGATTGGGTTTGGGTTCACATGCGCAAAGAGAGATTTCCAGCCCATCGAAGGACTAAGTTGCATCCTCGAGGAGATGGACCTTTTCAAATTCTTGAGAAAATTAATGACAATGCATATAAAGTGGACCTTCCAGGTGAGTATAATGTTTCTGCTTCTTTCAATGTTTCTGATCTTTCTCCTTTTGATGTAGGTGAAGATTCGAGGTCGAATCCTTTTGAGGAGAGGGGGAATGATGGGAACATAGATGGGCCAAGTCTTAAAGATTATTTGCAAGTTTCAGATGGGCCACTTACAAGATCAAGAGCAAAGAGGATCAAGGAAGCAATGCAAGGATTGGTGCAATCCACTTGGGATGAAACTAACAAGAGCCCAACACTCGAGATAGGCTTGAAAGAAGGAGAACCAGTTTTGATCCACTTGATACAAGTTGTGGAAGATACGACTTAGAGTATTGTTTGGTCCAAATGTTATTGATGGCTTTTAATTTGCTAAAGTATTTATTTTATTAGTTTAGAATAAGAGGGCTTAAGGATGCTTGGCCCACATATGTTTATTTATTATGAACTAGGGTTTTTGGAAAGGCCTTGTATTTTGGCCAAGGGCTTAATTGGAAAGTTACATATTTTGGAACTAGGGTTAGAAGAGGTACTGTAGCGAGGTACTGTAGCCGAGACACTGTTCATCCAGGGGTAATTTTGGAAACTAGGGTTTATTTTGGGCTAGGGTTTCAATTATGTTTTGGTTTAAGTACTCTTTGTAGCCTCATTTGAAAGACTAGACAATATTGAATTTTAATTGTGAGTTGAGTTTACTCCTCTTGTTCTTGATTGAATTTTTGAACTTATCAAAGGCAAATCATAACCTTTGTGGCGTTCCTCCTTGTAATCTGGGTTCTTGAGACGGGTTCTTCAACGGGTCTAGATTTTAATATAATCTAGGTTCTTGAAACGGGTTCTCATCGGGTCTAGATTCTCCATCCATTGACTTGATTTTGGCTTTCTTGGGTGAGTTTTCAATTTGATTGTGGGTTCAAGGGATTCTCTTCCTGCGGGTTCATATCAGTAAGTAGGAGAGGCACTTGTCTGCGTGCATGTGAATGCCAAGGAGTTTATTCTGATGGAGAGATATTGAGACGTTCAAACGATGTCTGAGTGGAGCTACATGAATCAATTATGTTAGTAAAAACAAAATTGCTTGACTGAAATTGCCTGCCACTGGCACTATTTCTTATTTTCTTATTTTCTTTTTCTTCTTTCCTTTTTTTTTTTTTATCGAAGGAGACCCATTATGGTAGTGTGAAGAACTATTATCGAGCTAACTGTGCCTGGAAAGTTATGTGTCGCCAAGGATTGGGAGGGTGCAACACGTTGCATGGCCCATGCAACGTGCTTTGAAGGTGGCTCACGCTAGGTTAGAGTGCAGCTTGGTTTGGTGGTAGCCATGCATGGCGTTGGTGGGTGGCTAAGATGTACTCCAAGTAATCATGTGAGGAGAATATGCCCGCCAGTGGTGGCTGAGAAACATTCTACATGGCCGAGCAGCTGTAGTCCACATGGATGAGATGTTGGTTGGGACATGCAGGATCAAGGAGTTTTTGTTTGAGTCGAGATGGTGTTGCCCACCCTTTGGTGTCCGGGTCTGGATGGTGTTGCCTACCCTTGAGTGTCCGAGTCGAGTCGAGTCACTGGTCGTGATGAGATGCAGGCCAAGTAGGGATGCAGTGCCACGAACGAGATAGTTTCTTAGCTGGGATGCCAATGGCTGAGACAAGCACCCATAGTCAACATTGCCAGTGGCCTAAGTGACTTGTCGAGCACTGTCAGGTCTTTGCCCGCCAGCCATGGTGATTATGTGCAATGTGCATCTCAGTCGTGTGCTTCGACGACCTTTGTTGCTTCATGAAGGGGAGGCTCCACCAGATACAGAAACCATCGGCAACCCAATGGTGGCCATCAGTGGCTGTCCTGGGCCACCCTTGTGGCTGGAATAATGGATCCCGCCAGCTCGTACATTCCTCGTGTGGCATTTGTCCCAGATGCTAGGCTCTGACAACCGTGGCTGTTACAAAAAATGGGGAGGCTTATAGGAGATAGAAAACGCCAATGACCCAATGGTGGCCGCTAGTGGCTATCCCTGATGCTAGGCTTTGGCGACTGTGGCTGTTATGGAAAATGGAGAAGCTTACAGGAGACAGAAACCTTCAGCGACCCAATAGTGGCTGCTGGTGGCTGTCTCGGGCCACCCTTGTGGTTGGCGGGATGGATCCCGCTAGCTCGTGCGTTCCTTGTGCGGCGTTTTTCCTTGATGCTAGGCTCCAATGGCCGTGGCTGTTACGAAAAAAAGGGAGGCTCACAGGAGATAGAAAACCGCCATCGACCCAAGTGGTGGTCGCTGGTGCCAACTTGTTCGTTCCTCGCATGGCATGGATCAGGCGGGGGTCCGTTCAGCTGTTCGTCGGCGTGGTCCTTGACAGGAGAGGTTGCTTGTGATGGGCGGCAAGCAATCAGCCGCCGCTGCATGCTCTCTATATGCATGTCATGTACAGTGCATGTTTTGCACAGTGCACCTCTACCATATCTTAGGTATCCTTTGTGTGCAGTGGATGTATTCCGCCCTTTTGTACACTTAAAAAGTATACTAAGTATTTGCAGTTTAATTGGCTGGTAAAATGGCTTTTTGCTTGGATGAGAAAAGGTCCGCTCGACATTTTTTATTTTTTGGCAAAAGGCTTATAAAAATAAAAGTTGGAAGGTTGAGTATACTTATTTGGAAAACTTTTATATCCCCTTCCAGTGATTATTAAGTGCACCAGAAAGTCGTCTTTCTCCCGCTTCTGGTATATAAACTATAAAGTAACTCAAATATCACTGACGGCGCCAATTGTTAATGCCTGAAAATAGTGTAACAGTCCAGAAAGGGAGAAAGATCCATTTTCGACCCCGCTGAGGTTGTTTTGGGTTTCGATTGGTGTTGTGTGGAGCCCCCAACAACGGTCTTGTGCGGTTGTACGATATCCAGGCATACATCTATGGCGGTGAATATTAAAAAAATGCAGAGAAAATAAATAGAGGAAGACATACAGATTTACATGGTTCAGCACTGGGTCTACGTCTGCAAGAGTTCGAGGAGGGGATAATCTACTATAATATGCTTGTTTACAATCTTTCATGATCTCTCGTCCTCACTATACAATGGAGATCTAAGTTCTATCATCTGGTTTTCATCCGCCCTTTGGAGTCTCTGTAGGATGGTTGAAGAAGGTGAAGTCTCGAAAGAGCTTGACCAAAAGTCCCCCTAAGTCATCTAGTTCTCTCATCTTTTATCTTCTGCTCCTTACTTTATTATTTTTTTGTCACTTCTCCTTTACGAGATATTACTTTCCCCTCTTCCTTCTGACACTCTATACTCCCTCAGACTTTTGTCATTTCCCGCTCTCTTTTCATTCTTACCTCCTGAAGAACTTTTTCCATCCGGTTGGACCTAAGAAATACCACATACCTATTATATTTTATCCCTTACATACTGATAAGACACCAAAATGAAAAATTCCTATCGAAACAGAACCAAATTTAAAAGTATGGACACAACTAACTGAGTGGTAATGAAAAAGCGAACGTAAGTGTCCCATCGTCAACTTTGAAGATCCACATTACGAAAACAGGAGTTTTTGTGAATATAATTGTCGCACAAGATATGCATCGATCAAAATCCACCAGGCCAGGAAGCATATATCCTGATATTGTTCTCAGATTTTAGGCATTCCAATTTGTCTCATTTTTTTCCCACATATTGAATTTTGCATTTTATTAATGATCAGCACGTAAAAAAAAAAAAAAATGCAATTGAGGGAATAGAAGTACAATAAACTCCAAATAGGAACCAAATTAATCCCCGTACGACTTATGAGAATTGTCGATCGAAGAAATCGCCCTTCTTATATGACCATTCACCATTTTCTTTCCACTCGATTATATGTCAATTGTCATGATCCATCGGCACCTGAAAGATACCAAATTTCTACGATAAACTCTATATATATATATATTTTCTCAAAACAAAGTCATTAATGACATGAATTGAAGTATAAGCAAGGGGTTGGGATAGATCAACTAAAACTGAAAATGCAATCAAGATCACCTTAAAGCCCCATGCTATTTCGGTAAAAAAAAAAAAAAAATACTCGAAGCTGCCTAACTATGATAATTAGTCAGGAAGAGGATGAGTACGCCGCCCTCGACTCTTTTTCATTGCTGGTTTGAGTCGTTTGACTAGTTTGGAAGATTGATATTATATAAGAAGTTAACGTACGTACACCCAAAAAATGCAGGCTTTTTAATGGGTTGAAAGTGAGCAATGAGTGATGTCAAGTAAAATAACAACAAATTAAATTGGGTGTCGGGGCCATTAGCAGGATCGAGGTCATGGTCATGACCATACTAAATGGATTAATACCAAACAACTCTAATTACTGAGACAGACCCGGAAATAATCACTGCTCTTGCATAAGAGAGCAATCACCCTTGAAACCAATCTCAGCCAATTAGTTCTACTTATTTTTGCAGATAATGAGGAAATGCATCCAAACACTTGCAGAAGAAGAAGATGATGATGAAGAAGATGATGAACAGTACTTAGGAGAAGAAATAAACTCATCATGGCGTTAGGTTGGGGGTCATGTTTAGATAATCAATATTTCCAACTACCTGGTTTCGTTCTTATTAAATCAAACAAACGGATGAAACAATAAAGATATGCAGAAGAGGCCAAAAGAAATACCAGAAGTTGAAGCAATCAAAAAGGCAATTTAAAAAGGGTGCTGGTGGTCTGCCGCCCCATTTAGACCGCTGGCCGTACCCTCAGGATTAAATCTCTTTTATTTTTTATTTTTATTATTTTTACATATTTAAATATATTTAAAAAATAAAAAAATATATTAATATATTTAAAATTCACTTTCTTAATTAAATAAAAAATTTTTTTTGCCTAAACAGTACACTTGGCGGTACATTACAGGCGGCAGACCAGTTTTATTCATTTAAAAAAGAAAGAAAGAAAAAGGAAGATGCATGCATGAGGTATTCAAGAAAGAAGACAAGTCGTACACGTAAAGTTGTGCTCTGCCGCATCAACTTAAAATGTCAAAAATACCCTTCCTTTCCTTACCCTTTCCTTCCTCCCTTCCGACAGACAATACAGTGCACAATTTGTTCTGCCATATCTCTGTGCACGAGATTACTGCCTTTTCCACGAAAACTCTTGCCGGGAAGGAATGCTTTAGTTACAAGCGATATGGGATGAGAGATATGAGATAAGATCGAACGAGATATTTTAAATAAATTAAATAAAATATTATTAAAATATTATTTTTAAATATTATTATTTAAAAATTTAAAAAAATTAAATTATTTATTATATTTTATATAAAAATTTTAAAATATTATAATTATAAATAAAATAAAATAAAATAAAATAATTTTTTTATCCAAGCAAACCATAAATATCTTGTCTGAGACGGTCAAAAGGAATCCGCTGAAAGTAGTAAAACGGGGGTGGGGAGGAAATAAAAATCTCGCAACATTTTCAATCAAAATCCGAAACAGTATGGTCTTCGGAACCATAAACGGCATGAACCAGTTTTAAGCGGCAATCAAACCTTTTGGGAGTGATTTTTTGTTGCTATTTCCGGTAGGTGAGGTGAACCCGAACTGGCATATTAAACCTGCCGCTACTGGTGCGCGTGTTGTGTAACCGCCAGAAATCTCCCGCTGCTACTGCCATTCAGAACTGCACAGACCTGACGATTTGATTATGTACAATATATTTTATAACTTTATTTATAATTTTTTTATAAAAAAAAATTAATCTTTTCAATAAATACATTCGATTTATAATATATATTCGCACACTTATTATGTATATATATATAAAAAATTATTTACAGATTTCAAATAGGAATTGCATATACAAACTCTTCATTGAATGAAAAAAATATCATTTTAATAAGATTATTATTGTAATTTTAAGAAAAATTTAAAGATAAAATTAACTAAATTTGTAATATAATTTTCAAGTAAAAATTGTACATAATATTGTTCATTTATAAATATCAATAGTAATATCCATACAAATTCAAATAACGCATATAATATTAGGTACAAAAGTTTAAGATATTCTCACTAAATAGTTAAAAAATAGTAAAAATAATGATTAATAAATTATTTGAATTTACACAAATTATATCGTTTGATAATCGAATATTCTTTCATATTCGCTGATAATTTCTAAAGAATTAAATCAAATTTAGGCTTAGTTTGTTTTTATCTTATTCTCATCTCATCTTAATTTCATCATTATAATTTTTTTAAATCTAAATATAAAATAAAATAAACAATTTAACTTTTTTAAATCTTAAAATAAAAATAATATTAAAAAATATATTCTAAAAATATTTTTTTAACTTTTAACTTTAATATCAATTTATCACATTTCTGAAAATAAATTTGAAATGACTTTTCTTTATCAAATACTGTTATTTTTTGTCATGGCCTAGATTGTTGGTTGGTCGAGTCCATACTCATAGGCATAGGGAAGGGATCTCTACCGAACCTACTAGCATAGTTATTTACAAAAAATTAATAGGCATTTTTGAACTACGGGTGTAATATTTTGGTCATAGAATTTATATAAACATAATTTAATTGAGGATAATAAAAAAGTAATATTGATATGTTAATGGAGTGACCCAATCCCATAAAAGTGTCATTGTTGGGACTGCGTCTGAAAGCTATACGTCCTCAATCATGAGCTTATCAAAATGTTCATCCTCTTTTTTATATGCTAAAACAATAACAAAAGAGTGCGTCAATATCAAAATACCAAACAAAACACCGCACTTGCTGCCTGCACTGTTTTTTTTACGATAATGCCCCTAAATCTCACGAAATGTCCTTCTCCGGAACTGAAGCAGTTCTATTTCTCTCTCTCTCTCTTTTTTTTTTTTTTTTTTTAAGTTGCTGAGTTTCAACTGTTTCGCGAGACCCACGCCGTCTCTCTCTTCTCTCTCTCTGAAAGAAATAATAAAAGTATAAAATAAAATAATTATTATACATAGCTGATCCTAGAGAATACACCCCAAGAAAAGCGCAACAATCCACAACGCCTCCCTGAATTCACACACACACAGAAGACAGCGAGAGAGAGAAGAGAGAGGTATTGCAGAAGAAAGGAGTGTCCGAAGAAATCTCTCTTAGATTGGAAAAAAACAAAGGATAAAGGGAATCTGGGAAGCCCTAGAAATCCGAGCATGGCCTCGTCGAAGCTGGTAACCACCAATCCCGATCTGCCACGCCAGTCCTCTATTTGTTCCCTCTCTAACATCCTCGCCGATCTTCAACAACAACAGCATCAACAAAACCCCTCATCCTCCTCCAAGGCCCTTGTCACCTCCATGAGCATGGAAGACCTCTTGAAGAACCTTTACTCCGACCAGACTCCAAACCAGCTCCCACTCGATGGCTCTTCTGCGATCTCTCCCCAGCGGAGCTTCTCCCAGCCCAAGGAGCTCGGAGACAAGACGGTGGACGACGTCTGGAAAGAGATCGTGGCCGGCAACGATAATCAGAGGCAAGCGGGTGCAGAGGAAGCAGGGAACGACGCTGCTTCTGGTCAGCTGGAGGAGATGACTCTCGAGGACTTCTTGACCAAAGCCGGGGCGGTAAGGGAGGAGGACGTCAGAAACGGAGCGGTGGTTCCGGGCCCTGGGGGTTATGGTGTCGACTCTTCCGCCGCAGTGGCCATGAACGGTGGTCAGTTCGCTCTGCAGGGGGTGGAGGTGGGGCATGCACTGGTGCCGTTTGACGGTAGAGTTGTTGTTGGAGGAGCAGTAGGAGGGGGAAGGGGAAAGAGAAGGGCAGTTGAAGAGCCGGTGGTCGATAAGGCCACGNACGGTGGTCAGTTCGCTCTGCAGGGGGTGGAGGTGGTGCATGCACTGGTGCCGTTTGACGGTAGAGTTGTTGTTGGAGGAGCAGTAGGAGGGGGAAGGGGAAAGAGAAGGGCAGTTGAAGAGCCGGTGGTCGATAAGGCCACGCAGCAGAGGCAGAGACGGATGATCAAGAACCGAGAGTCAGCTGCCCGGTCCAGGGAACGCAAGCAGGTCAGTATTTAAACTTTATTTTATTTTATGTATGGCTTTTAGTTACTAAAACTAGTAAAGATAGGGGAGGAGAAAACTGGGCCTTTACTATTAATGAACCCTTTCTCTCTCTGTTTTTTTTTTTTTTTTAATTCTCCGACGCCAAATAGACTTATATTGCTGTTAATTTATTCTAGTATTTCTTTAATAATCATTTTCTTCTATGTTATATAGAGGGTTGGTTGCTGTTTCCATCGTTTTATCCTTCTGTGTTTGGCTGGTGAAGAAACACAGATGACATTGGTGTCAAACTTTTTATGTTATCTGAATTTGAAGCAAACCACGCCAAGTTTTGGTGGTTTTTTTTTTTTTGTTTAATTCTTTCTCTAGTTCCTCATTGTTTTGTTGTTAAGACAATGGCGCAAAAGAACACATGGATGAAAATTTGGTTCTTTTCTTATAAGTAAGTTGTACTGCTGTTCGGCAAAGAGAATTCCACCTCTGTGGATTGTGGATTTAAGTGGTGAATTGGCTTTTTAATGTTTGGGGTTTTCTGTTCTTCTCAAGTCCCAAACGATGGAAAAAATAATATCGATTAATATTTTAATATTTTTTTCAAGCGGCTGATTTTCTAAGGAAGTCGAGTAAAGAAGAGATTTTGTTTAATTTAACTTGTTTACTTTATTTTCTAAAAGATGAAAAACTGACCAGCTAATTTGTCGAACAAGGCTAAGAAGGTTGGCGGAACTTTTTATCTTCATGAGTTTTGAATGACTAATGATCCTAGATTAAACTTGATTTCTTTTCTTGTTATGTGCTTCTCAGATGTAATTTTTCTTGGAACTTAAATATTTTCTTTTGCTTGGTTCTTGCGAGTTTTGAGTCTCTTGTTTTATGCTACCTGGTGTTTAGATCCTGAAAACTCGCCACTTGATCTCTTTCCTATTTGTTCTTTGAGCGGATTATTCTAAAATGTGTATCTATTCAATTTCAGGCTTACACAGTTGAGCTAGAATCTCTGGTGACCCAGCTGGAGGAGGAGAATGCACGGCTTTTAAGAGAAGAGGTACACTTACGAATCCTTGCCATATAAACCTATTTTCATAGATTTAATGTGATAAATCCATAATACCTGTAAAATTATTGGCTAATACTTTAATTAGAAAGAGGCTTATATTCACATTGTCCCTTTCCTTTCTTTCTTCTCCCGCCACCTCTACCTCTCTACCCCTACACTGCCTTTTCTTAGAGGAGGTCTGGCACTAGGCTTCAAATGCCAGTTGTCCCTTTGCCTTTTCTTTCATGCTTCGACGCTTTAGGTCCTTAACTATATTTTTGTGCTTGTGTTAATGATAATCACACTGCCTGCTTATTGACATTGACATCTCTGTCTATTAGCTAGACTTTATTCTGTTCCGAAGGTTCTGACAGCACAATTTTGAATGCAGGCTTGCCAAAACAAGGAGAGATTCAAGCAGGTATGCATTTTTCACTCCGTGTTGCTTTCACATATAGGTACCATCAAAGGTTGTTTGGTAGACATAAAACCAAGATTGAGAAAGATTACTAGAAGTGTTGATGGCAAAATTTTACATTTTAACATAACAAAGATTGATTATCAGATTTGAAAACTACAGACGGGGTTCAAAACAAGTAGCATAAGTATCCCAATCAGAACCTAGTATGACAAAATCTCAAGTCTAATATCTAGATATTATTTTCTCCACCCATAACCTGCAAATGTGGTAGTATTCAAAAGTTGGTAATCATGCTGAATTGCGTACCAAGTATCTTATAATAGTCTGACAATGATGCAATTTATTTATTACACAATCAATTGGCAAGAACGCACTTTGTGGGCCTTTTATGGAGTTATTTATAACTAGCTAGGCACCTAATCTGCTCACATATACTCTAAGTTAATAAACTCTATTATTTAATGGTATTTATTTTCTTTTTCTTTGGTTCTTTTTTACATCCTACAGTGAGTGAACCACTCTCCCTAAAACACTCATGAATAACTATAGGATGTTGGATTACAGTTATCTATAAGTGTGTGGTAGGATGTTAGTTATCTATAACTATAGCATCTTTCTCCCTTCTCATGCCTCCTATCACAAAAGGTTATATCTTAATCATTTCTAGGAACTGACCAATTTTACAGTTACAAAGCCATGCCATATCACAGCAGGTGGCACTGTGACATTGATAGATGAACTAACAAAATTAGAAGCCAAAACAATATTTTTATGGTAAGAAATCAGAAACTTGTGTGAATAAGATTTGAGTTTGCAAGTCCGTTCTTTTCCATATATAGAGTGTAATTGTGTGGTGCTGGTTTGATATAATCCATGTTACTTATTTTTAGCAGGTGACTTGCAGTCTCTACTTGGGCTATAATGGCTCACAATGATAGATAACTAAGAATCAACTCTTTATTTTTTAAACAAAAAAATTAGAAAACCAGTATCAACTATTCTGGAGGGATTGTCCCGTGGGCTTGGGCTATGCCTATTATCATCTATAAAATTCTTATTTACTGATACAAAAAATAAAAAACCTGCTTTGGTGGATTTGAGTCCAGGGAGTAAAATGTCAATTACGCATAGAAAAGCTGCAACTCTCGTAATAAGAATATATGATATTATTCAAGATTTGGCATGTGATATCAATATCTGGTTTTTTTTTGGGGATGGCTCTAAGGATATAAGTAGTAAAGCTGCTTCTCTTGTTGGTTGGTTCGTCTAACCTTTTTTTCTTCTGAAAAAAAATCCACATGCAGCTCATGCAGAACCTCATTCCAGTTGTGGAGAAGCGAAGACCGCCACGCACTCTTCGGAGAGTCCATTCCATGCACTGGTAGATATACTTTTCTAATTTATGGTCCGTAATAAACATGGGGAAAAAGGAGAGTGGTGTCTGTGGCCTGTTATTGAAGCTTCAGACTGGGAATGAACGGAGCAAGAAGACCACTTTACAGTGATAAGGAGAGAACTTCCAAAAGAAAAGAAAAGAAAAAAGTCAGGTTATTCACTGAAAAGAAAGAAAAACTTGGGTTATTTTGTTGGTTATCTTGTAGAAAGCAGTTGGGACTTGATTTGTAAAGCGGAGCTGTGAGCAGCTGGACCTGAAGTGGGTTGATGACATGTGATGATGGGAAGATGAATGGCATTAATCCACATTGTGGGATATCCTGACAAATATGTGGTGGATTTGCTAGTTAGATTGTAAAAGATAAACTAAGAAAAGAAAGAAAGAAAAATTGTCCATTTAGTTTCCCTCATCCACCCTGATGGACCTAATTTATACTAATGTTGCATGAGATGTTTATAGGCATTGATCATCACCTTGCAGCTATCAAAATTTTCTCCAAGACTCTTCTGTTTTTTTGTTGTTTTCTTTCTGAATAATTGTGCAGGCACCTTCAACTCCTTTGAAATTGAAAAAGGTCAAGAAACATAGAGGTAAAACTCCCATGGAATGGGTAAGGAATCTGGCCCTAGGTTAATCCTTCGTCTATAAATGGCAGAATATCGATCAAATGGGGATACTTGGGGCCGAGGTTGAAGGCCCAGAAAAGAAAAAATAGAAACCTAAATTGAAAACGACATGGCAGTTACCGGCAAATCCATGCCTTACGCAAGCCTTTTAAAAAGAAATAGCCTTATTTAGATCCGTTTCATTTTATTTTATTATTATAATTTTTTTAAATTTTTATATAAAATATAATTTAAAATTTAAAATTTCAATTCAATTTTTTTAAATTTTAAAATAATATTAATATTAAAAAAATTATATTTTAATTATATTTCTTTTTAACTTTAATCTTTATCTGAACCATCGGTCAATCCAAAACAGTCCTTAATACTCGTTCCATTTGAGACACAAATTTTCCACCACCTGAACCCCACACGCTGGACTCTCTGAGGTTGAAGATCTGCAAAGGCGTGAGAGAGGGCCCCCACCTTCATCCTCCAACCCTCTTTCGTTATAAAAGTCAAAAAACAAACGTCCACCCTCCGATATTCCTAACCAGTAACGCTATCCGTTGATTAAAATAAAAAACTCCAAACGGCATTGGAGGAAAGAAAGTTGATACTGTTAGTGTTTACCTTAGAAATACGTAGATACAGATACATGATTCTTTACGCGTAGAGAGATAAATGATGTAGGCCGGCCGTAGGTGGGCCTGAGCTAAATGATAAATCCCTATCTCCAGTCTCCGGTCTTGAGGGCGTAGTCAAAGTCAACGACTATAAAGTAACCAAAAAAAAAAAAAAACCTCCTCCGTTTCGACTTTGGGAACGACAACGTCGTCCTTTTTTCCGGTGGCTACTTTAGCTTCCTACCACAGCCATATTAATTTCAAAACCGATCTCCAATTATTTTGTAAATTAATTTTGCCACGTAATTAGGTATTGTGGGGAAGCTTTATATCATTGTCATTATTCCTACACGACGCGACCTTCACCTGTTCCTGGCCGGCTATATTTGACTTTCATGGTTTATATTTATTAAATCAAAAAAAAAAAAAGAGTACATCCTTCACATTAGTGAGTGGACTTTTGGGTAGCCCTCTTTTTTTCCTTTAGAAAAAAATAAAATATGAACTTAAAAATAAATAAGTAAATAAATTTATAGACTGCCTTTTGTCAAAAGCTAACAATTAACAATATATAATGATTTGTTTTTGAAAAATAAAAATCCGAGATTTAAGAAGACATAGGAAATAAAAAAAGAGCCAAGTCTCTTTTTAATTAAACCAAATAATTATGAATTATTTCGGTGATCATATTAGTGGTTTGAGTGAATCGAATATATATATTTTCTAACTTTTTAATAGGTGCATTTTTTTTTCTTGTCAAGTTGATATGTAGAACACACAAACACCATTGATTTAGTAAGTTTTTATTTGTGAGATTTAAATATTAAAATTTATGTTCAAAATTAATTATGTCATTTAAGTATTTTACTGTATGTGTTTTTCTACGCATTAGTTTGAGAATATAATTTCACTTATTCTTCTTAAAAAAAAAAAATGAACAGATCAACACTAAGATGTGTTGAAATAAAGAAGGAAAATTTAGTAGGACTAAATAATTTAAGTAATAGTGGGAAGAATATGACATTATCTATTGAAGGGAATAGGAGAATGGAGCACTGGGAATGAGTGGAGCTTGACTGTAAATGAAGATGAAGGAAGCACCATTCCTCTCAACACTGTAAGTTTGCATACCAAATTCTAACACCAAACTCCACCTTCCCCACTACACAACTTGCTAGTAAGGTTCAGAAGATATTGCTGGGCAACTCATACCATGACCATCCCTTTTGATTATTGCAATATATTTTAATTTCAATTTTACAGCAAAAATAAAAATACTAATAAAACGGTAGAATTTATAATGAAAATTATATTCAGCAGCTCTTCATCACATTCAGGAAAAAAATAAAAATAAAAAGAAGATGAGTGGTAAATTATTACTAAGTAGAAGAATTCCATAATTTTTTAAAAAAATTAAAGGCTGCATTTTTATTATTTTAACAATATTGACAGTCAAATCGGTTAATATTATCTCTAATATGGTAATATGTATCTATCATGCGCATTATTTTTTTAAAAAAAATTGTCTAATTTGTCTCACTGTGTTTATATCTTTAACAAAGATTGATTATATAGCAACGAGTGAAGTAATGACACGACAATGATATAATTTTTTAATTAAAAATTTTGTATTTAGTTGAAAGGTTAACAATAAAATAAAATTAAGAGATATTTATCGGTAGAAAAAAAAAAAAAAAAGAAGGAAGAAGAAGTCAAGAGAGAGAGAGAGATAAGCACAGCATAGTGCAAAGTCTGAGCAGTAGTTGCGCTGCAACTTCCGTCAGTGAGAGGATAACAGTGTAGAGATACAGGAAAAGGTCAAAAAGGCTGTTTGGTCATCATCTGGTGTTGCTGTTAATGCTCTCCTAAATTAAATATATTATAAAATTCTCTGCCAAATATACGAATCAGTAACCCCGAAATGAATGAATAATTTAACATTATTCTTATAGAGAGAAACCCATCTTCAGAAAAACAAAAGACATTATTAAATTCATACCATGTTGTTTTATTTTTTTTAATCGGTGGGTCGTGTCGTGAACTAAATTTAATGTGGGCTTGGAGTCCGGATGAGAGAGAGAGAGAGAGAGAGAGAGATGGAGACCTAAAAGAGGTCGAGTCTGAGGAAAGAGAGGTGGCGTTGTATTAATTGACCTGAATTTTCCCTTCTTGTGGTCTGGTGGATCGCTGATGTAAAATCAGAGAGAAAAAAGTTTACGTTTTTTTAGATCTTCGTGGAGATGCTTATGCTTTTAGGTACAGATCTCTGCCATGGTTCCATCCACTTTCAAATCTCAACTACTGCTTTGCTTTAAGATTTTCCACTCGGTTTTCTCAGGAAAGTGCCAGAGAAAACCTGGGTCTTGGGCGTCTTCTTTTATCTACTATAAGATTTTTATTCTAATTTTTAATTTGTGTAACGTGTTGTGCCTTGCAGATCTTTGATGGCGTGTAATTAAGTTAGGGAGCTCTGCTTTGATCGGTCGTAGTTTTCTACTTGTCTGTGATTCCCCAGCGGGTTAGCGCTCTCTCTCTCTCTCTCTCTCTCTCTGCTTTCCCTTTTCGTATATTTAGAAGCATAGGGCAAGTCTTTGTTTCTGGGATTTGTGAGCTGCTTTTACTTATTTTTCTTTTCTTTCTTTTTTGCATGTAATTAATAGCTTTGTGTCCATTACGCCACTCGCTGTTATTAGATATAGGTATACAGTATGATCTGAGATTTAAATTCCAAAGTTTGTTATCTGGATGAACGTGTTATTGTTTTCACTTTTCAGTAATATTTCTTTCTGGGTGTGGGTTTTAACATGAGATTAATTTTACAAAGGAATGTTTTCTGTTTCTTTTTCTTGATTTGGAGTTCTCTTGTGCCGTCAATGAACGATTTTTCCTTTAAAAATCGTTTATTGCTTGGTTTCGGCTTAGATTTCTTTTTCTTAAGAAGGATTTTACACTTTTACATAATGCATTTAACTGGATCAATTATATTCTATGTATCGTTAGAAAGCAAGTCTAGGTCCTTTTTTTTTTTTTTTTATTATTATGAAACTTGGTTAGCTTTTTGGCGGAACATGATGTTTAAGAACGTCAAAAGGTTGCTACCAAGTAAAGCTTGGCTATTTGGAAGACTTTGTAACCCATGTGAAGCTGCCTTTATTCTTACCGCTTTCCTTTTTCTGTTCTCTTTTGGTGCCTTTCCTAATTTATAGCTACGTGCTCCTTTTTTGACAGGATTTCTGGCGGGAGCTGACACTCTTCTTTTAAGCAGCTGTTTTGACATGACAACTGGAATATAATCTATCACAGAGTTTCTTGAGAGATTTGATATTATTTCATAGTGTGATCTACTTGTAGAATGTCGTTCCGTAGTATAGTTCGTGATGTGAGAGATGGTTTTGGGAGCTTATCTAGGCGAGGTTTTGAAGTCCGGCTAGCCGGCCATCACAGAGGCAAATCTCATGGTTCATTACATGATTTGCATGACCACCCTGTTATAGTTCAGAACAGCCGTTGGGCTAGCCTACCCCCTGAGCTACTGTATGATGTAATTAGGAGGCTGGAGGAGAGTGAGAGTACATGGCCTTCTCGTAAGCATGTTGTCGCATGTGCAGCAGTTTGCCGTTCTTGGAGGGTTATGTGCAAAGATATTGTCAAGAGTCCTGAGTTCTGTGGGAAACTTACCTTCCCAGTGTCCCTGAAGCAGGTTGGTTCTGTGTGTTATATATTATTTTGCACAGTGACTTCATTATTAGTGGTTCTTCTTTTTAACTCAAGTGGCAGATGGAACATATGTTACCAGGATTCTATGTTTGTAGCATCTGTGTTGGGAATATGAGTTCATTGAAACAAATGAATATCTAGGGTGCCACTGACTGATTCTTCTTTGTTTGAATTTTCAGCCGGGGCCGCGTGAGGGAGCTGTTCAGTGTTTCATAAAAAGGGATAAATCTAACTTAACATATCACCTTTTTCTGTGTCTTAGCCCAGGTAAGCACCCTTACTAATGGTTAAGTTGCCTGCAATTTCTCATTGGATATGTTAATTCATTGATACCTATTTGATTATGTATACATTTGGCAAAAAGAACAAATGCTTTTAAAGTCTTCCGGTTAAATTAAGATCATTGATTTGGTTGTGTATTTCTGTTGGATTGCATAGTCGCAATCCTATTATTATCAAGAATTTTATGGGCTATGTACATGATGACACATAACGCTTGTCATGAAAGGGAAACAATGGTTGAATAATGGTACTTATAGTAGCAAAGGAAGGAACATAACAAATATGCCGCATTGAGGATTTGTGCCTTCTAAACTTGCATTCTACTGAGGTTCAGTGCAGATGTGTTGACCATAACTTGGAAATGTGGATTATAACAAATTTTTCAAGAACAAATGAGTTGAGAAGATTGAGATTGCTTTAGATTTTTATAATGTTTCTTTAGTTAGTCCATAGAACTAATGTCATTATTAAGTATTAATTGTTTATAAGTTTATTCCATTTTTTATTTATTTATTCATGCGTTTTGTTATAGTCTTGTAGACGACAGCCGTGTCCTATGATCATCCTGTTTTGCTGATGTGGCACTGCTCATTAGCCTTTGGACCGGCACCTGTTTTAAAAAAGAAAGAAATTCAATAGCTGATGAGCGATGCCATGTCAGCATAGTGAGATGAGAGCAGGATGAGGATATAGTTTTTAGCATTTCTTTTTATTTATTGGTTGTCATGGATTAGCTTGCTTGAATGGTTCGACTTAGCACGTATACACTCTTTTCCTTGTATAAACTGGCAACTTAATACCATTACTCTGTTCTTGCAGCTTTGCTGGTTGAAAATGGTAAATTCCTTCTTTCAGCAAAGAGGACTCGAAGAACCACATGCACAGAGTATGTTATCTCTATGGATGCTGATAACATTTCAAGATCAAGTAGCACTTATATTGGGAAACTGAGGTAAGAAATGCTGTGGAAAGGTTCAAAACTATTTATTATTATGTTCATAAAATACTCACGAATGCGCACCTTATGGATCTAGGACAATCTTTTAATCCCTGAAGAGGAAATAACGGATGTTCAATTTGATGCCTCTTTAAGCATGGCATTAGTCGTCTCTTCAAACAAACTGGATGATGGCTGCATTCTGAACTAAGCTGAACTAAGAAGTCTTTATTTTTTCCACTAGGAAAGATTGGCATTTTGCTAATGACTTGCCATAAAAACATTCCTCCGTTGGAAAATATTAACTGCATCCTAATATAGTAAATCTTCTTTGAAGCGTCAAAGGGAAGGTTATTCTAGAGTTAACAGTCAGACCATGCTTGTATGTAGTCCGTAGGAAGACCCTTCAATAATAGATCTATGTCCATATAGAAACAATAACGTATCAAAACTATGGAAAAAGACCTCTCATTTATCAAATGTATCCTAATTTCTTGGTTACTGTTGACTAACTATCAAATACCCCTAGGATACAAGCGTTCAAGTAATGAACAGGAATTAAAGTGTAAATGAAGGCATGGGGAAAAGAAATACGATGCATGTTCAGCTGTAGGAAAATGCTTAGTGGTTGCGATGTCAGGGTATGAGTAGGATATTTCACGATTTTTAAAACACAATAACTTGTAAAAGGTTTGAGTTCAAGTTGATGTGGCTGGTTCATACACAACTCAATTACTTTTAATGAGATCAGCATCATGATTACCATGAAGAGATCGTGTAATAACATGGTGACATTTTTTTCACTCTTCATGGTAATCACACACAAAAGTTCAATTTTGGTTTGGATGATATCTAATCCAGTCCATAAACTGATGTTTTCTGAATATTTTTTTGTTCAAATTAAAAAAAAAATGGGGTCAAACATTTTATAGGTGAGATCGTTCTTAATTTATGATTATCTTGATATTTAGCTAGCATGAAGGATATGGGGATACAATGGAATATGATGGTGGTTTTATTATTTAGAAATCTTCGCAATGACTCTGTGTTCCTCCTGTATGTGTCTGAATGCGCATATGCTCATGTGACGATTCTTAGGCTATATATTCCAACTGATAGCTGTTATGTTTTCTTTGTTTTTTAATCTGAAAAATAATTCTTTGCTTGCTGATGGACAATTGAACTATTCCCTTGTATATTTACAAGAGACTTTAATTGGTTCTTATAAAACACTTCTTTCTTTTTCTTTGAATTACTATATTTACTCAAAGACATTAGGTAAACTTTGCTTCATTTTCCAGATCAAACTTTCTTGGCACAAAATTCATAATATATGATACGCAACCGCCATTCACTTCCGCTCACATTCCCCCACCTGGGCGGACAAGTCGTAGATTTTATTCTAAAAAAGTCTCCCCAAAGGTTCCAACAGGAAGCTATAACATTGCCCAGGTAACATACGAGTTAAATGTGCTGGGAACACGGGGCCCACGAAGGATGCATTGCATCATGCATTCAATCCCAGCCGCGGCACTCGATGCTGGTGGCACTGTTCCTGGCCAACCAGAGCTGCTTCCCCGCTCACTTGAGGACTCATTCCGGAGCATCTCCTTCTCAAAGTCCCTTGATCATTCCGCTGATTTCAGCAGCTCAAGATTTTCAGAAATTGGTGGGCCCCACGATGATGAAGAAGATGGCAAACTTAGACCATTGGTTCTGAAAAACAAGCCCCCTAGATGGCATGAACAATTACAGTGTTGGTGCTTGAATTTCCGAGGGCGGGTAACTGTCGCCTCTGTTAAAAACTTCCAGTTGATTGCTGCTACACAGCCTGCTGCTGGTGCACCAACACCATCTCAGCCAGCCCCACCAGAGCATGATAAGATAATTCTGCAGTTTGGTAAAGTTGGTAAAGACATGTTCACCATGGATTATCGTTATCCTCTATCTGCGTTTCAGGCTTTTGCAATTTGCTTGAGCAGCTTTGATACTAAATTGGCTTGTGAATAGAAAAAGCATTGACTGAGGGTGGTAAAAAAAGCATAACACTATAATGGCGATCTTTTTCTCCTTGTTATATCCTCTGATCTTTTATTGTTCTTCTGTGGTTCCTTCTACTGTCACTAGGATAGGAAATTGCTGCTGTCAATGTTACTCTGTTGTTGTAAAACTCATTCGTAATTGTGTTGCTGTCCTGCTAATTGGGCTTACAGCATTGTGAGAGTTTTGTACCTTCCTTCCATTGTTTCAGCTCCATTCAGGTACGAATATCAACTACATAATTCTGCAGTTTGGTGAAGTGTTTAAAGAAATGATTGAAAAAAAGCAAAAAAATAAAAAGTAAAAAATTTTTGCCTTTCGGTGAGGATTCTCTGTAAGAATTCTCTTTTGTACTTTTTGGGAGAGGTCTCAAAACTAGGAAGAAAATATCAATCTGCTTTCGTTTCCTCCCTGCAAATTACATAGAGGGCAAGTGTAAAGACATGAAATCGCGAGAACATGCTTGTGTAGCCTAGATGACGGACAGAGATGACGGACGTAGTTAACATGGCAGTGGCACTGACTGTGATGCGTCGATTTGATGGCAAAATAATGGTGGTGGTTCATCTGTTTCCGTCTACAACGATAAAAGACCTAGCCTGAACCATGATTGAAAATTCTTGGGTCTTCAGCAACCACGAAAATTCATTCTTTTGGATTGCTTTCAAGCTAAAACTGAACCATATACTCTTTCAATTTTGTCAAACAATTTTATTGGCAAGTTTTCTCGACAATTGGGTTTTGAATTCCACTCTTTATTCACTTCTTTTTGTTATATATCTCATGCACGGAAGGGATGGTAAGCTTATCAAACTTTGAAAAGACAGCTCAGGAGGTAGCGTTTTCGATTAAATAACATGTTGTGGGGTTCGACTATTCATAACTCATCTTTATGAAGAGATTCTAATGCTCGAGGTTTAAATGAGTCATTAATACTAATATTAATATCATACGTGGAATTTATATCCCATGCAATGACACGGCGATATGCAATACGGTAATACCGCTAGGTTATTATCACGTACAGTTACGAGTTGGGTAAGTATTATATATAAAAAAAAATTTAAAATTTATTACTAAAAAGTTATTTTTTTAATGTAAATTTTATATTTATTATTATTATTTTTAAAAATAACACACAAAATGTTGTAATTGTTTTGCGCTTAGAATGAAAAATTCAAACGAAGAGCATTTTCGTTTGTATTCGTTATAGATAAGATGAGATGAAATAAATTGAGATAAAAGTTAAAAAGTTGAATAAAATATTGTTAGAATATATTTTTTTAATATTATTTTTATTTTAAAATTTGAAAAAATTGAATTGTTTATTTTATTTTATATGAAAATTTAAAAAAATTGTAATGATTAAATTAAATGAGTTAAGGTGAACAGTAAAATCAAACGAGGGGATGTGTTTGTTTCTCTCTCTCTTTTATTTTTATTTTTTATTTTTATAAATTATTACAACCCTCAGATCTTGATTAGGGGTGGGCAGCGGGGCCCCGCTACCCCGCCCCCGTCCGCCCCACCCCTGCATGGCGGGGCGGGCAACCCCACTCCGTCCATGCGGGGGCGGGGCCCCCCGCCCCGCATCTTGAGGCCCTAGCGGGGGCGGGGGGCGGGGAGGGCTCAACCCCAGCCCGCATTTCCCCCGCCCTGCACCCGCTTACATTTTTAATTATATATTATATATATTCACATAAATATATATTTATATTTTACAAATTGTGTATATATAAATATATATTACAATGTTTTAGACTTGTTTACAAAGTATGTACTAACAAATTTAAAAAATTACATAGTTTAAAAACTAAGACACTAAAATTTACACAAAATATGCACTAGTAAATTTAAAATTACATAGTTTTTAATTATAATCATATTTACAAATTTTAAATTTACAATTTACAATTTAGGTCTAAAAATGTATTTTTAATCATTTTTAGACTTAGGAATAATTTTAAATTTAATAAAATATAATATATTTTTTTAAGTAGACAAAGGCGGGGCGGATACCCAATCCGCCCCACACCCCGCCCCCGCATCCCGGGGGCGGGGGACGGGGGTGAAAACCCCACCCCCCGCCCCATGCGGGGCGGGGTGTGGGGAAGGGGTGGCCCGCCCCGTAGGGGGCGGGTAGCACCCCTAATCTTGATGGTCAACCAAGGCGAGGGGCTCAGGTCCTTCGCTTGGTTTTCAAGATTCACCATTTGTGAAATGGATGTGGTTACACCTATTTGTCCTCATATGGAGATCTCTATATGCTGTCACTTTGTGTTGGAATCTCTATACATATATGTTTTATCCCGAGTAATTTGATTATAAGGTACTTGTTAATTTGTTGGTTGTATCATTGGATCTGTTTTGAGTATTGAGTTCTCCTACCATTCGGTTTCTTAAACTTCTTGATTTGAGTGTCAAGATTTTCTCGATCTCAATGGTAGGAGTTAATGGGTTTCGGTCCGATTCATCCGGTCGTAACTGAAGCTAGGTTTGAGAACAATGCTACATACAGTCCCCAAATGGGGACTGTAAATAGAATTTCTCTTTTGAAATTCCTTGTATATGGGATTTGGCTCAGATAAAATTGGTTAAAAATCTTGATTTGGTTGACATTATTATGCTAAGATTTACCGATAACCTTTTGCGTTCGGATTTTCAATTGAATTATATTGATAGGTTTTGAAAGTTGGTGGATTTTAGTTTTGGATTTGTAGATTCGCATTTTTTCCAAATATTGTGACAATGCCCTCTACCGATAAACCAGGTTCTTCTTCGCCCTTGGCCTCATTTGGCCGTTCGATTTGGAGTACAAGGCCAGAACAGATTCCCTCCATGGAATCAAGTCACGAACTCAGTGCCCAGGAATTTGAGCTTGAATTGTTCCAGAAACAAGTTAGAGACAGCTTTCATGACCTTTCAGAAGTTAGTGCCGATGAGTTGCTCTCAATTGCGTGGATACGGAAGCTTTTGGACGTCCTTGTCTGCTGCCAGGAGGAATTTAGGAATATGTTGGTGAAAAACAGAGTATGGGTCTCAAAGCCGCCTTTGGACAGATTGGTTGCTGAATTCTTTGAAAGGAGTGTGAAGTCGCTTGATATTTGTAATGTAACTCGTGATGGGATTGAGAATGTTCATTTGTGGCAGAAGCATTTGGAGATAGTTGTGTGCGCTTTGGAATCTCGTCAAAGGGCATTGGGTGAAGGCCAGTTTAGGCGTGCAAGAAAGCTTTAATGGATCTGGCACTCGCAATGCTGAACGAGAAAGACTTTGGTTCAGTGTTTTCACACAGAAATCGGTCATTGGGCGTCATAATACAAGCAGGGGTCATCATCATCGTCACTCCTCGTCCTCCTCTGGGGGCATTCTCGGTCTCTTTCATGGAACGTGTCTCGTTCTTGGTCTGCAGCTAAGGAACTCTAATTGATTGCCAACAACTTGATCTCGCCTCGTGGGAATGAGATTGCAGCTACAAGTGGGCTCGCTGTTCCCATTTTCACCATGAGCTCTGTGTTCATGTTTGTTTTATGGGTTCTTGTTGCTGCAATTCCCTGTCAGGATCGGGGTTTGAATACTCATTTTTCAATCCACCGGCAATTCTCATGGGGAACTCCATTGCACTCTCTTCATGAGCGCATCCTAGAGGTATCAAGGAGGCGGGAGATCTGGAACTCTAATGGTTTGTTGAATGAGATTTGTCAAGTCGAGAGATGTGCGCGCCACACGACTGACTTGGTAGATACGGTTCAATTTCCATTGACGAAAGAACATGAAATGGAGGTTGAGCAAGGGGTGCAGGAGTTGGCACTGATTTGCCAAGCTCTTAAAGAGGGATTGGATCCATTGGAGCGCCAAGTGAGCCAAGTTTTCCGTAGCATTATGAATTGCAGAACTGAGGGTCTCGAATTCTTGGGTAAAGCAAACAGTTTGGAGTAGCTGAGACTGGTGAATGGCCAGCTGGGATCTTGAAATGTTCCTTTTTGCACATATCTTACTTGTTTAGATATTGCCTGCCTTTCGCGAGGAGGAAGAATGGCTGGTTGTGGCCAGCAACGATAAGCACGTGGCTTTCTTGTATTGAATTTCTTCTATACTATATGAAAAGAACGTGATATTTGTAGGTCCGGAGATTTTTTTGGTAATATTCACCATTTATTCAATCAAAATTGCTGGTATAGAATCAAACTATTCAGAGATATGGGAATATACTAGTTCATGATGAAATTTATTTTGCTCATTAATCATAAGGGACTTATTTTATTCATACATAGAAAACGAGTGGACAAAACACAGAACAAACACTTGCACTGCGCCCACACACAGCCTTGAGCTTCCTTTCCTTTGGAGATTTCATCCAAGATTGGCCTCAGTACTGGAATCTGCACATTAACACACAAGAAATACCAAATATGTTCGATCCTTTTCTTTTTTGGATAATATTTGTGTTCAAATTTACGACAAAACTTCATAAAACAAGCTATATATCCTTTGCCAATGGAACACTATGACATCTATTCCAAATCAACGGCCTTATGATAAATCTTAAGATCAATCTCATACATTAAACAAATTAAGCAGAGGGCCGAAGGTACCAAGGAGATTGTGGGGTTACCTGGACTGCATTTTATCTGGCACTTGCGGTCACAACGCGCCATTAGTCTTGCTGCATAAGACACAAAGTACGACATAAATTATACGTTTCCGAACAACTATTCTAATAAGTCTATAGCACTAGATCTTGATCTTCTAATTAAAATCCTTGCAACCAAAAAAAAGCAAAAGTAAAATCGGTTGGGAATAACACAAAAATCCCATCTCACCCAAATAAAACCCTAGTTTTTAGTGCCAAGAAAATACTGAGAAAAGAAGAAGAAGAAGAAGAAGCCAAAAGCAGTTACAATTGCTTTGAACGCAGCCGGTGGAGCAAGCATCGTAGCAGTCGAAAGCCGAGGGCTCAACACTGTCCATATGTGAAATGAAAACACAGAGAACCAACATCGCAACTACAATCTTCTTCATCATCATCACCACCGTACCACCTCTCTCTCCCTTTTTTTTTTAATCTAGTTTTCGTTTCTGTCTCGCCTTACCGAAAATATGCCTTATCTCATTCCCTTTTTATAGAGGCAATGGTCGAGAAATGGCCATTTAGTTTACATGAACTTCAGCAATGCCATTCGATTGAGATCGGTCAAACCCATCGCCCTTTCTTTTTTAATGCGTTGTTGCAGGCTGCAGGCAGCCACCTTTGAATCTATCCGGACAATATATTATGGCCATTGGATTTGAAAAGTGAAAACACTCTTATGTGGTTTACACTCTGAACTAGGCCGACAGGTTTCTGTTTCACAAAACACAAGGCACGTGGCTTGTCGGCGTGGGAAATATAATCAGGCCTGGGCTTGATTATGATCGGCCTAGCCCGGCCCAGTTCCTTTTATTTATTTTTTAAAAAAAAGTTGCATTGATCAGATTGATGAGTTTCAAATCCACTGCCATTATACTTTTTGGTTGAGTTATTAGGTTTTGAAATATGTTTTTATTCCTGAATTGATCAAGATAAAAGTTTTGAAAAGAATAATTATCACATCTAGAGGTGAAAACCAATCATATCGTTGGGATTTTTGATAAAAATCGTTGTTGACTGATGGAGGTCATTTTTATGGAAGAATCGACCGGACTGGCCGATGGGGAGGAGAAATATCGGTTGTACCAATTCTGGCGATTCTCTTGTTGTTCTCAATCAGTTGTTGGTGGCTGATCTGTTTGCGAGTAAGAGAGAGAGAGCGTTGCAATCTGAGAGAGAAGAGAGTGAGTGAGAGAAATTAGAGAAGAAGAGAGGAAGAGGAAGGGGATGAGGTAAAATCAAACGAAGTCGCTTGACTTATATTTTTTTGAATACGTTGCGTGTAAAACGAAATATCAAATATCGTCGTTTTACTTATATATATATTTTTGCATCCGTTACTTGTATAACAATCATGTTTCACTTAAACTTAAGTGAAACATTGTCGTTTTACCTAAGATAAATATATATCTGATCAGCAGTTTCGACAGTTTCAAACAGGTTCAAACTGTAACTGAATTGGACAACGTTGGTTTTGGGATATTTCTGCTGTCGGTCGACAGGTTCCCTGCCAATTTCAGCTAGTTCTGTACTTCAATGGCTGGTTTGACCCCTTTTTGTACACCCCTAATCATATCACTGCTATGCTCTGTTTAGGATATATACCAAATAGGTGGCTTCTAAGGGTTCTGGCTGTTGGCTAAAACCCTCAGGTGGTAGCTTTTTCCCCGCGGAGAGACACACGCTCTTGTGGTCTTGGGTCCTTTGGAGGTTGCTACGTATGATTTATATAGAACCTTCTGTTGTGTTGGTCAGACTTGGTTGAGTTGATCATAGCAACTAATTAGTTAACAAAAAAAAAGCTAAAGGCAATCGCCCTGTGCAACCGTGGGCCACGTCAGTTGAATGAAACAATTGCATTTCATAAATGAAAATGTAGAGTTTCATAAACAAGCCGTTTTGGGAAAAGTTCAATCACGTATGCCCTCTTCTTCTCCTTCAACCTCTCTCTCTCTCTCTCTCTCTCTCTCTCTCTCTCTCTCT
>QEOT01000291.1:253782-271303 GCA_003123785.1 Pterocarya stenoptera
CTCTCTCTCTCTCTCTCTCTCTCTCTCTCTCTCTTCATCTCTGTCAAAGTGAACTCTAACCAAGTACCTCCCTTCTCCTTCGACTGTACATAGCGTTTTTGTCAGAGGTAGGAGAAATAACCATAGAGATTTTCACTTGCCAAAGGTGCAGAGGCTAAACCCCACAAACTTGTATAAGTCGAACAATATGAGTATGGGATGGAGCCATCCACCATATTCTTTGTTTTGTGTTTGATACTTATACATCTAATTGAAAATTTTCTTTTTTCTTTTTTCTTTTTTCTTTTTCAAAGAGCTTTGTGTCAATTATACTAATTACTTCTTAATCGGCTTCATTTTCATTTATTTATGATTTGCCAATTAAATGATTTTAATTTTCTTCTTTCCTGATTTGGTCTCATATTTTTTTTTTTTACAAAAGACGCCGCTCCAGTCATAAAAAGCTATAGTCATGTATGGTTTTATTGAGTGACTAAGCTCCCTTGAAAAGTATGTGCTTTGGCAGGGTTTATTGGGAAAAGAAACATTTGCCGATGGTTTACAATCGAAATGCTGCAGTTAGATGGGTTTCGAAATGCGTATAGGTTTTGGGAGTTTCTCTCTTCTCAATCTCAGATCTCTCTTCTCAAATGTTTCTTCCCACTTTTCAATCCTTTCTCGATTTTCATTTTTTAAAAAATTTTGCCAAATAATGACATCGTCACCCAGTTATCCGGCGGCTACGCATAGCCGGTTGCGTAGCAGAACTCGTGATGGCTGTGGTTTTATCACCACGTCATCCCCCCACGTGTTGTTGGACTTATGACGTGGAGTTGGAGAAATTTTTCATCCTCACAAGTGTATTTTATAATAAATAATTTTTTAAATAAATAAATCTCGTATAAATCTTTATAAAAAAATATTTCATGCAGTACTACTCTTGCGGCAGTGACTTAACACAGCTAATTTTGTTCTTCTTTGACTTAATTGTTTGAGTTGCAATATCTTTTTCAATTTTAACTTGGAGAACCTTTTTGGTTCCTCAACGCCCTATTAATTACTAAATTTAGCATAGACCCCCGTTTTAAAAATTCTGTTAATGTACCACGCATGCACGATCTTGATTCCAAGATCCAAACAGAATTTATCAGCTAGGGGTTCTCCCTGCATAACCGTGCTAGCTAGTGTTTTGACGACCAGCATTCATGGAACTTGCTAGCTATATATATATATATATATAAATGCTCTCTCTATCTTTCGTTGGATTGCACTACGAAGTCCCTAACACTGGAACACGAATTCTGGGAAAATCTTGATGCAATTTCTCGCACAGGATTTAGAAATAATCAATTGAGAAGCATTAACAGAAACAATCCTTTTACAAAACTATTATTCTGAATGAAAAGATAATTATGAACCACCACAAACTGATCATCAAGACTCAATTTCCATAGCCAACACAAATCATGCATGCAAGCATGCCTTCGATCTTCAAAACCAAACGGAAACATTAATCGCATTTTCTTTCTACCAATATAGAATTACGAGTACTATTGATGAATAACATATATGTACTCGCTCTCATTGTGGCTTCTCTCTTATATATCTGCTGTCTTCTTTTCAAGTTTCTCGGCTTCCGAATCTGTAGCAGTTTTTTCTGCTGTCTTCTCCTCCAATTTATTGGCTTGATCTTGAGCTTCTGCAGCATCTGAAACTGCAGCCTTGGATGCTTTCTCTGGTTCAGCATTTACCTGATCTTCAGTCTTTGGCTTTTCTGCTTCTTTTGTCTCTTCAGATATAATTTCGGTGGTCTTCTCATCCTCCTTAGCTTCTTTCTTTTCTTCAGCCTGCCGATTTGGTAAATTCATTTAGATAAATAGACGAATAAATTTACCAACGTTTCATCACAAAAGAAGAAGAAGAAGAAGAAGGAATTACCTCATTGACCAAGGCGGTGGCAGCCGGAGCGGCGGCGTCCTCATTGGCAGGCTTCTCATCAACGGCATTATGCTTTTCGTCATTTCCATCCTTCTCCTTCTCTTCTTGTTGAACCTTGACCTCCTCTTGGGTCTCCACCAAGTCCTCCTTGGCAGGCTCAGGCACAAGATCAGCCTCGCCCTCAGTTTTCGGTGCACTACCACAATTACCCATGTTTAATGCTCGAGAACCTTTCTTTCTTGCTACCTCTCTGTTAGTGAGAGAAAGGTCTCTTGAAGATCAGCAAGATAAGAAAAGAAGAAAACGATGTGAGAAACATGGGGAATGTAGGGTGGGTTTTATAAAGGGTGTCTTTGATTTCAGGTGCCAGACTTTCCATGGCCAAGAAAGATTTGAGGAGACCAACGTATGGTTGCCATCGGTTGAATTTTATGTATATTTAGCAGTTATCGATGAGTTGTATGAATCAAACATAGATTCTAAACAACTCCAGCTGGTTGTTTTATTTGCCAACCAACTTTGTTTTCTCAAATGAAAACTACCCATATTGTGCATCTAAATATAGAAAAACCTATCTTTTTTTAGCGTCTTTGTGGGCAATTGGAATATTCCCCCATAGTGCCTCTACGGATTTGCCTAAATGCTTCGTCTGTTTTTTGGCTCGTGAACAAGATTGGCACGTACATCAAGAATTCTTAAATTTCTTACCAAACTGCCCACATACTAAATACAACTAAGAAATAAAGTCAAAAGAAGAAACACAGTCGTATTCATGCCCGAGTAACCTGCAGAAGGTACTGAAAGATCAGATACTGCTCAACTTAGCAACTTAGCATTGCCACCAGCTTTCCCTTTCCTTTGGTAATATATCCCCCACCTCCTTGACAAATTTGTACCAGTTGCATCACAATATCACCTTCAAGACATAGTTGTTAAAGGCCCCTCATGTTTGTCTCTAGCACTCCTCTCGCATCTTGATATATAGAATAATCTCCAAGTGATACAAAAAAAAGAAGTATGAGAAACAAAGAAAAACACGAGGACAAGGGAAGAAAGGAGATGAAGTATTGAGATCCTCACCGACTTTCAGTCATGTGTACTTACCCCAAAAGTCAAGATTTGCACCCAGACAAACTATATAAAAAAAATCAAAGATCAGGGACATACTGAACCTGAAAACCGATCATAATACTCATCATATGGGCATATTAACCAGTTATATCTTTCCCATGGAGATTATTCCAATGTACCCATTTCATTTCAAGCAATGTCACCCAATGCTTGTGATCCTTTACCCATCCACCACTCAACTCCATAAGCTTTTTAAATCTTCCATCAAATAAAAAAATGGACCCAGAATTCCATGTTCTAACCACATTTTCTTGCTAGCTAGCAGATAGACTAAGAAATCCCAATACATTATGAACCATTATTACATGGATGATTTCTTCATTTCAATTTTCCATGTAACTTTTGCAAAAAAGTTCATCACCCAAAACCACACACAAGCATGCATAGCACGTGTGCACAGAGCTTGTTGAAATGACAAAGGAAAAACATTACCAAATATAGCACAAATATGCATAATGGGTTCCAAAACAAAATTGCATGGTTTCTAATGCCCATAGGACAATTTATTCACCATGTTTTTTTTTTTTTTTTTCCATATCATCATCAAGCATTGTTGTCATGTTAGATTACTTCAGTGCACACTATCTCATGACCAACCTGACTTTAGAAAGAATTTGAGAAATTAGATTACAGGTAAACCAAAGTAATTAAACTGATCCAAGGATAAGAGCAACAACGACCTTTGACATTTATAGATAATACTACTAATAAAACTAAGAGCAAAGATACACCAAGATGATAATAGAACTCTTGCCATAATTTAATAGAACTTTAGGCAATATCATAAACCAGGTACCAATGCACTTAGTGTAAACTCAGCTCTAATCATCTAAAATTTTCTTGTGCTTAAGTTCTAATTGCACGTGCTCATTCTCAAGCTTCATACGTTCATTTTCCAACCTCAGCTTTTCCAGCTCTCTGTCATGTTTCCAGCTCATCCTCTGCAATTCAAAATGCTGCTTCTCCAACTCAAGCATCTGGGCCTTAATTTGTAACTTCTGTTCTTCCAACTGTAGTGAGTGAAATTTCATCCACTGCTCCCTTAACTCATTTGCCTTGCCACTACCAGTGCAAATATGGCTCAAATTGGTATAATCTTTTTGGGGATGAGAGCCTAATCCTCTGTTATTTTCCAGAAACTTCACGGGATTACAAAAACCCATGTCTTCAGTTCTGTCCCTTCGTTTCAACCTCTTGGCAGAGACCTCTTCAAACCTAACAAATGTTCCCCCATTATCCCTATATTCTTCTCCCTGACCATCAGCTTCTGCATCCCGATCTTTATCATCTTCATCATCTGTTTTTTGCTGCATCAAATCATGAGGCCCACAACTGTCTTTTCTGCTAAGAGCTAACTGCAAAGACTGCTGCACACCCAGATCATGAGGAAGATATAATCGATTCCCATTGTGATAGGAACACATCTCCTCATAAAAAAGATGTCTCGAGCTTAATATCTTTTTCAAATCCTCTTTTGCCTTCTCAGGTAAATCCATCACATCCAAAAGCTTTGGGTTCTCAACTACCTTGCAAGAAGTGCCTCTTCCCAGAATGTCATTAAGCCTCTTATACCTCTTATTCAGATCATTAAACTTGTCCTCACATTGCTGAGGAGATATATGATGACCCCTCTCAGCCATCACCTCTGATACACACTTCCATTTCCCTTTCTTCTGTAAAAGTGAAGACTTCCTTCTCCCACTGGTGATACAATCAGAGGAAGAATCCTCCCCAATGTAGGACACAATGGTGATCAAAAGTTTCACAATTTTCTCTGTCCATTTCATACGGTGCCATGGAGACCCTTTTTTCTCTTTACCAATATCGTCATGCCCATCAATGCCTTCTTCCACGCAATTCATCTCGTTGTTGTCATTTGCCAAGTTCTTCCCTCTCTCGTCCTTGTTGTGACCGCAAGTACCCGGCCGGTCGTGTTCTTGCAAGTTAAGTAACCGAAGAGGGAAAATATCTTGAGTTTGTGGTCGAACTGAAGATCCTTGATGATATAAATGAGGGTTTTGTTCATGACAAAGCTGCAATGATCCTTGCAAGTTTTGAAAACCATACGGCCTACCCGGCATCATATGAGCACCTGATGATGGCTTTCCTTCCATTGTCGGTCACACAAGAAGGTTTAAAACCAAACCTATGGAAAAGTTACCATTTAAAGCATAATCCTAACTGTCTTTCCTCCTTCATAGCACAACTTTGAAGTGCAATTCATAGAGGCCAAACGAATCAAAACCAGTTCTGAACTTTAACCGACACAACAAGGAGCCAACTGCTGCTATGACCAGAAACATACTTAAAAGAACTTCATCTATGTGGATTTTATAAATTAAAGCAAACAACACTCTTAGGTTGCCGATATAATTAGAGAACCTGGGAAGATTTAACCAACAAACAAAAGGCATGCAAGTAACGAATGCAACTCAGAACCCAATAATTCATCCAAATAAGTCGCACCCAGAAACCACTTTAAGAATTTACTGGGACTTCAAAAACTGAATGATAGACCAACAGAAACAGTTCAATAATAGAAAAAAGGGACTTATCTGGGACAAGAGCAAATACCCATTTCACCATTAGAATATCCCAGTCTCCAACGGAGCTGCACTGGTCGGGGGTGATCAATTTGATGTACTAACTAGTAGTTGGGGCAATTCGGAAATCAGAACCGAGGCAACCCGGCCCCGAAAACTTCGAGCTCCAGGAAAAAGTGGGCCTTTCCGTCTTGTTGTCCTGTTATGGGCGTCGATGCCGTCTTTCGTTCGGTGTGTAGACCTCTAATGTGCTCACGTGCAACTGCTTTTTATGATCCGGTAAGGTTCGCAGGGTCCGACAAGTGGGGAATGTTGATTTGAGCCTTTGAACTTTGAGCTTAACTCTACACTATCATGCCATTCCTCGATTTAATTTTAATTGTATAAATTCTTGAAAAAAGGTGTGACAATTATTTCATTCGTGTTTCAAAATTATATAATATAGAAGCAACGAAAATTGGAAAAATCTCTATTCCCAACAAGATTAAGATAAATTCGAATTAAAAACATACTATATAACATGTATCATCATCCCATAAGATTATACTTGTCTAATATTTCCATATTGAAAATTTAGATATTAGATGTAAGAAAGAGACATCCATAGTCGACACCCTTTTACCTTCTCTTGAAGATTATGAAGTGGTTCTTAAAACCACTTCATGAGGCTTGATGGTTGGCCATTAAGAGCCAGCCGGGGGTTACGCTTAGAAGGCTATTTACATAACCCCTCTCCCCTTTTTGGATTTAGACTTGCATCAAGATCGATCTCTCTCTCAAATAGTTTTCTCTAGTCATGGCATCTAGGCTGTGGAATGTGTGAGTGTTGCTCTGGTATTACCACGTAACACACTCCAGCATTGATGTGAAGATCGTGGACAAATAACAACGCTGGAGAATCCGTGGAGCAACTGCACTAGATTCGAAATATTTCCAACGAGGTAATATCGCTTCCGCTGTGCATTCTGATCTAGTTTTTCTAACATTGGTATCAGAGCTAGGTTTGGGTTGTTCCCGATTTATGTTTTGTTGTGCTGATGGAGATTTCTTTTCGGGGAATATTTTTTTTGTGATGAAAACTTTTTTTCCCAAGTGCATGAAGTGATTCTGACCATATATACCACTGTCAGAGGTGGTTGTGCACATCAGTGAGATACCACTTGCACAGTGCAAACCATTGGAGCACTTTGGTGCTGCGCGCATGTGAGATGGTGGTGCACCACTGTGCGCAGAGCTGTGGGCACCATCGTGGTGCAGCAGACAAAGCACACCTTGATGGTGCAGCACACATCTCCATCGTGGTGCAACGGAAGAGTGATCTCACACCCATGAGAGTGCAGCGTGCAGTGAAACTTGGGCACACTGGCTGGGTGCTGCAACACCCATGTAATTGTGCGCACCAGCCATGGCGCAGCCCGCCATGCTCTGCTCTACACCATGGCTTACCAAGCCGTGTAGCACGGTGCAGCGGCACTGGGTGAGAGCACCTGCAAGTGCAAGAAGCATCTAGGAGCTGCATGGCCGCCTCTGCTACATGGAGGCGTTGTCTTATGATGTGCGCAGAGCAATGCACACCATGGTGGTGTTGCGAGCTCTGCTGCGCACAGAGCACGACAACTCTATTTTTTTTTTGCGCGGGGAGGCAGCGCAGGTGCAAGGTGCATCTTATGCTGGGCCGTGGCACTGAAAGGGTAACGTTGACCAAGGTGGCGCACGTCCATTGCGGCACGAGCCCAGCTGGGCATTGTGCGCACGCAGGACACCTGTGCAGCATAGGGCAGTGCCGAAATGAGCAGCACTGCCATGGAGTGCACCATGGAGAGCGACACGCCCTGCTACAAGCAAAGTGGCGCACTCTTCCATGAAAGTGCTGCTCTCTACTGAGCTCTACTGTGCGTAGAGGAGTACGGCTCTGCCACGGCTCGGCTCCTCTGCCAGGAACTTCGATGTCTCGGTTAGATGCAAGCCACATAGCAGCCGGCAGCAGTTTGAATTTTTTTTTCCGTTACATTCACTCTAACCGTTGGGAGGAAGAAGATGAATAGTTCCTTTGGTTTGTGATGAAGTTTTGGGCTGGAGCTACAAAATGAAATGGGTTTATGTTTTAAAATCATTTGTGGGTTTTAGAACAAACTCAAATAAAGTTTTGAGAAATGGGCTAAAACAATTTTTGGGCATTTTTTTTCAAAATTTGCCTGTGTTTTTTTTTTCTGTTATACAAGGAAAGCCCAACTCATTTTTTTTTAAAGAAAAGAGGCCACTGAGCAAACTGGGCCTTGATCCCTGTAGGGCTTGCACAGCAGCTGGGCACCCATGTGGGTGCGGCCCATTGGCTGTCCAAAGTTTAGTGGCACAAGTTTTTTTTTTTTTTTTTTGGCAAAATGCTTGGGTGGTGATTTGAACCCAAGACCTCACACAAAAACAATTGGCTCAACCATTTAGGCTAGAGCTTATTATTGGTAAGTTTGCTGATTTTATTTATTTGTTCAGCATGTTATTGTGGCATAAAATATTTGTCTGAAATATTTTTTGCACATGCTTATTAAATACATGCATGCCATGATATTACGATGTCATATTTTATCGCATTTGTTAGGTTTTTTTTATTTTATGTTATAAATTGCCTATATTATTATTTTTTGGTGAATAATAATTATTTGGATGAAATGTGATGTGATTATTTTTTGTAAATGTATTGTGATTGCATGTAATTTGTGAGCTTATTTTATCACTTGCATTGTTAGGCTATTTTTTTAAAGAATTAATCTTCAATTTTTTAGAATATGATAAACTAGATGATTAAATAGCTCTAGTTTAATTAGTTCATGCTTCTGATTGGCTCAAATAGATTTCTTTGATTAAGGAAGAAATTATTTTTCATGTAATTGACTCGGTAGATTACTTATCCTAGTTGGAGTATGGTTGAAATTGATTTTGAATTAATCTCCTATACGATATAAATTTGTGCGAAAATTAAGTTAGAAATTAATAATTAGGCATTAAGGCGCAAGAGATGATTAGGAAGTTTAGTGAATTTTCGATCTTGCGACGTGTATTAATTATTTTTATTCTGACTTAGATTAACGCAGCAAATTTCTTAGATGTGTGTGCAATTAGGTGCGCATAGTTTAGTAACTTTGAGATAACCATAAAGAAAACCTAGAGATTATTTAGACGACTTAATCGTCGCATTAATCTCCTCCATGAGCAGTAGCTGGAAACAAATAAAGATTATTGTGAGTGTCAGATAGTCTTAGACAATCATTATTGTGAACCCTCTAAAAGGTCTAAAGTAAAATTGGAAGTGCGTGGGATGCATGCACTATAATGTTTATAGAAGTTGATGAGATCAACTGTCAGAAAGAGCTAAACCACTATTTTGCCTTTGAATCTTGTGGATAATAACAAAAATTGCACGTTATTTTTGTAACGCAAAGATTAAATTGCTCCTATATTTAAGGTTGAGCATTATAATTTTGAAGAAACTTAGATTAACTCACAGATAAGCGCATACCCTCTCTACTTGCAAGTATGTCTGGCAAGTAAGGATATTAAAATTTGAGTGTGCAAAGAGTGTTGAGGACATTCTTGATTGGCACATTCATTTTTTGAATGTTTTATCAGTGCACCTTTATGTGGTATTAGCACTGATAATCTTGCTCAAGTTTTATTTTTCTCTAGTGAGAACAAATAGGTTCTTGCAGATACATAAACTTTGGAGCACCCTTTGAGAGTAATACTAAGCAACTTGGAGGTTTGCATGGTAACTGTAGCAAAAAGTCTAAATAATTAGGTACGACTTATTTAAGCCTAACCTAAAAAATTTTCTCGTGGTTGCACTGATGGAATATAGGTTTTAAGTTCAGATAATTTCTCGCAAAATTTTTTTTTTCTCTCCTACAGTGGATTGAAGAATATGAAAAATATTAGAAGTAAGAAATTGAGATATATTGCTAGTTAGTAGCTAAAACGTCACATACTGCATTTGTTGCAAGTAATGTTTTTAATAAGCGCTTTTAATGCGATATTAGTGAAGTCTATACCTACTTTGATTGAAGACTCATTGAAAACAGTAGTGTTAGTGAGAATTCCTAGAGGTTTTAAAGTTAGATGGTCACTCTTTGACTGAGTGATTATTTTTCAAGTGGAGAGATGATATACTAAAATGTGCCATGGAGGCATAGGATGATGGGTGTGAAGTTTGAAAAACTCAAGTTTTTCTCGCTAATAAGATCCCTTTCATTGGTTTAGAAGAGTCAAAGAGAAAAGGCAATACAAGCATTTTTTATGTGAAAGTTCCTATACATGCACACTAAGGACTTGGATAATAAAAATATTGTTTCATCATATAAAATATGATTCTAAATATTTTTAAGGAAAATATATTTTTTCAGTTGAAATATTTTTTTTTTCAAAATCGAAATCGTATGAGTTATATAATGAGAACAATTATCACGCAGCTTAAATGATTTACTGAGAATAGAGTTATAAATAAATTATGGCACAAAACAATTTTTATATCACACTTGGGTTGATGTAATATGGTGTTGTGGTCTTAATTCTGAATTTTCATTCTTAGATTGAGTTCATTTGCCTTTAAGAAAGGCTGAGTGACTATTTTGTGCAAATGTGAATTCTAGAGGATCTAAAATTGATCATTTTTTGGTTGAGTTAAGAAAATTATTCGTATTTTCGGCGAGGGTAGGAAATTGTGAATTTTTGTAAACATTTAATTTTTGGAAAGAACTTTTCATTACGTTTTATTCCACACTACATTACCTTAAACAATTTTTTTTTATATAAAAGATCGCTAAAAATAATGGGAGTAATTCAACAATTAGTGTGAATATACATTTGAGTGATGGTATACCACTAGTGATAGTGACTTCCAAAAATTATAAAATATAAATATCCTCATAAATAGCATGGTAACTTTATATCAGTATTCTCTCGTCGTTTAGAGACTAGAATAGAATATTTGTAATATGGCTCTGCTAAATGTATTGAATTCACATAGTAGGAGCAACAACATAGAAATTTGAGATTCACTTCACTTATATGATCCAACCTGGGGTTGTTGATCTATTTGACAAAGAAAAGTGGAGTTAATAGAGGTATAGATCCATCTCGTGACATTAATTGCATTGCATTTAGATAGCTATTGATTGCATATTATTGAAACTTTTCTTGAATGTGTTAAATAGTTGATTCTCATAGGAGAATTAGATGGTTAGCTTTTGTGATATTTAGGCATGTAGTACTTTGAGCATATGATTGTTGCTAGTACTATTTTAGTACAGAAAGTAAATGAATGTTGTTGGTACTGCTTACATGCGGCCTAAACAAATCATCTATTCAAAGATACCCAATGTATCTTGTCATTTTTTTTTTATTAAACGACATATTGAATAAAATAGGGTTCTTTGAACGCTGTTGACAATATTAGAAAAGTGTCATCATAAGAGATATTGCGAACTGATTGTCGTAGATAATTAATTATCGCCTAATAAAAGGTTTTCCATTTTACGGGGTAATGGATATGAGTTTGTGAAAAGCAGCTAAGGTTTCATGTCTTGTGAAACTGTGTACACGAAAAACGGTTTATAGGAACTCTTGCTCAAAATTCATAGACAATTAATGAAATAAAAAATACTAAAGAATCTAGTTTTGTCTATACTATTGGTGTTTCCATTATGGTTTGTTCATGGGAGTTAGAGGTTAAGATTTTGTTATAGGATAAATATGACTTATTTGGTTAAGTGAGTTTGTGATGCGATTGTCGCTAAAAGTAATGACTATACTATTATGATTGTTTTTTTGGGCAAAGGTCCTAATCTTTTTACCCTTAATGAAAAATAAATAATGGTTATCTCACATGTTTTTGTTGAGCACAAGAGATTCATATGAAATCCTGAAGTCACAAATTTGAGTTTGTTGAATGACATTTGAGTTCATCTTGTAGATTCTTAAAAGTCGCATTTAGACTTATTGACTAGAATCCAATGTTTAAAATTGTGAGTTTGACCTTAATAAGATTCATGATGAATAGTCGCTGACTTCATGTTTATGCAAAAGACTTTTATATGTAAAAATAGAGTCTCTTGGTAAGAGCATGTTTCTGAAAAATTACTACACATTAGAATGCGCATAGAGAAAAATGGTCATTAAACACCACTTGAAAGTTGTGGTTTAATAATTTGTAGTTAACCATATAATTTCTCTCTACCTGAAGGCATTACTCGTTGTGTACATAATATTGGTTGTTTTATAATCATGTGGCATGATTGGAAGCATTTTTTCTTTTTTGTAAACACAGGCATTCACCATAAATTTAGGAGTTATGGTGAAAAAGGTATATCGACAGGTTTAGATTGGCTCACTCATACAAGCGATCGCCTTTGGCACTACAAAGGGGTAGCGAGCAAAGATAAGACTATGTGTTACTTGGTACTTGTCTAGAAAGAGATAAGTTGTAAAACACAAAAGCTATGTCGTTTTGGTAGGAGCTAAGATGAGGTCCATCATATTTAAAAAGACTGTACATAGTTACTCATAATCCATGTAGCCTGTAATTTAGCCAGATGCGAGAACCTCTTTGGCGCTTCGGATAGTGAGCAAATCGAAGGACTCGGGTTAGGCGCTGAGATAGCGACTAGACTAAGATTTGTGCGGTGAATTAAGATTAGATATACGCTACTTTTTTTTAAGAAAGAGAACTTCACCGTAGTATGTATTTTATACATGTGCTTTTGCGACCAATAGTAGAGGTGAGTGAATAATTCCCTACTTCCTCACCGTGTGAATCCTGTAGGTCATAATTGATGACCTTAATTTATTTATGCCCTTAGGAGACCTTTGACTATGTCACGAGGTTAATGTTTTAGTGTCTGCTACTTTGGTATGTTATCTATGGCCATGAATGATGTGGTCTAAAGAGACATTGCTGGAAAAGCGACTGCACTGAAACTAAATGACATGAGTGCGAAGGGAAGACTATTTGGTAACACATCGATAATGATGTGTACTTATTGCCAGCAAATTATGTTGCTTTTTGGGAGTTGTAATATAGCTGTGAGTACATCATATTTTATGGATATTGTGCATTGCTCTGAGTCATTTTGACTCGAGAGAGATTAGGGATGCTTAGTCTGATGTGACCAAATGAGTCGGGGCATAACGAGACACTTTTAGGGATGTTGTTATGCTGGTATTCTCTCGTAGAGATTTAGTATAGTACTCCTATTTTTCTTTTACAGTTGTGCTCGATGGTCGCACGGCCTATTTGTCAGTATGAACAAGATTAAAAACATATTGAGAGATGCAGACTTAGGGTCTTCCCATTATGTGTGAGTAAGAGATGTAAGAAAGAGACACCCATAGTAGGCACCCTTTCACCTTCTCTTGAAGGTTATGAAGTGGTTCCATTTCATGAGGCTTGATGGCTGGCCATTAAGGGCAAGCCGGGGGTTACGCTTAGAGGGCTATTTACATAACCCCTCTCCTCCTTTTGGATTTAGACTTGCATCAAGAACGATCTCTCTCTCAAATAGTTCTTTCTAGTCATGGCATCTAGGCTGTGGAACGTGTGAGTGTTGCTCTGGTATTACCACGTAGCATACTCCAGCATCGATGTGAAAATCGTGGACGAATAACGACGCTGGAGAATCCGTGGAACAATCGCACTAAATCAGAGATATTTCCAACGAGGTAATATTGCTTCTGCTGTGCATTCTGATCTAATTTTTCTAACATTATATATTAAACATTATGATATATTTGTTAAGATCTATCCATTACGGTATAATTAAATAATCAGTTTTGCTACGGACAACTGACATGTACTGCAAAGGGGATGCAACTGGTTGTACCTGGTAAAACTTATGTGGAAGAAAACAAAAACATAAAAATAAATCAAAATGCAAAAAGGCAAAAGCAAAGAAAATGATAAAAGCAAAGCAAAGTTCCAGATTTTTCTTCTTTCTTTTGATGTAGTAGACTACACTTTGAAGCAAACAACATTTTCTAATTTGCTTCTTCGGTCGAGTAGTAGACCACTGCGGCAACAAAGGTTCACACAAATTTTTCTTCTTCCTTCGATATAGTAGACCACACTTTTAAGTAAACAATATTTTCTATTTTTCTTCTTCTTCAGTTGAATAATAGACCACTACGACAACAAAGGTTCACAAAAGCCCAAACATCAACCAAACTTCACAAAATGGATGGACAACAACTTGGTGATTTATTGAAACCCAACTGCGTCTTTCTCATCGAAAATGGACTTTAGCTTCTCGTCACATAAAATTTTCCTCTTATTGGCAAGGTTCTGGAGGGTGCAAGAGGACTCAATGGCACCACTGAGGAATTTTCCAAGTTGAGGAGAGATCTGATAGGCCCATATTCGAACGATTGGTTGTCGTCGTCATTGTTGTGGATGGCTTCTTCAATTTTACAGTTGAGGCCAAAGCTGTCTTTACAGGAGCCATAAGCGTCTTTGTTCCTTCCATTTTCTCAACAACCAAACAAGAATGAGAACAACGTTTTGAAGTGGGTAAGAAACCAGCTAATCGGTTCCATAGATAGTTGGAATAAAATGAGAACAACATTTTGAAGTTCTTCTATTTAAGATGACTTTTTTTTTTTTTTCTTAAAACAATCAGCCACGTGGCATCGCGCCCCAGCGGTTCTCCTAGCGGTTGCAAATAGACTCTTTTTTAAACAAGAAAATAAAAAATAAATTTTTGTAGTTAAAAATATAGAGCATTGCTATGCATCATCCTACACACTACACACCAATGTGTTTTTTATTTATTTTAATTATTTTTTATTTTACTCTTCTTGAAACATTTATATTTTTTTATTCATCATTCATATAATATACATTTAATAAGAGAAACAAATAAAAAAAAATTATAATATGTGGTATATAAGATGATGCAAAGATTAATTTAAAAATATAATGCAATATAATGCGTTAATTCTAATAATTTAAGATATAAGTAAAATACAAAACTCAGGATTTTCTCATAAATATAACAAAGGGCGGAAAGAGGGAATTCTATCGTCTCGAGTCATCTGGGTCATGGAGCAGCGGCAGCAGGAGGAAGCCGCCCGAGAGCTATCATCAGTCAGTGAGAAACCCATATCGGCAAGAGTAAGAACCGCACCAAAGCGTTTCGTTAAGAGCCAAATCCCGGATTCCATCCTCAACGATCCAGCCCTCAACGCCGCCATCGCTCTCCTTCCTTCCAACTACAACTTCGAGGTCCACAAGTGCGTCTGGCGAGTGCTCTCCGCCAAAGCCAAGCGTGTCGCCCTCCAGCTTCCGGAGGGCCTCCTCATGTACTCCCTCGTCCTCTCCGATATCCTCACCTCATTCGCCTCCGTCTCCCAGTGCTTCGTCCTTGGCGACGTCACCTATGGCGCTTGCTGCGTTGACGATCTCTCGGCGTCGGCCCTCGGCGCCGAACTTCTCATTCACTACGGGCACAGCTGCTTGGTCCCCATCGACTCCACCTCTATCCCCTGCCTCTACGTCTTCGTGGACATCCAAATCGACACCCAACGCCTCCTCCAAACCCTCACGCTTAATCTCCCCGCCACCGCTACCAAAAGTATCGTCCTTGCCGGAACCATCCAATTCGCTTCGGCAATCCGATCCGTCAAGCCTGAATTAGAAAAGCACGGTTACCGGGTCTCAATCCCGCAGTCGAAGCCTTTATCGGCGGGCGAGGTGCTCGGTTGCACCGCGCCGAAGATTCCGAAGGATGTTGGGGGGGTGGTGGAGGAGAGAGTCATAGTGTTTGTGGCGGATGGTAGGTTTCACTTGGAAGCAATGATGATAGCGAACCCGGGAATAAGGGCGTTTCGGTACGACCCTTATATGGGGAAGCTGTTTCTGGAGGAGTATGATCATAAGGGAATGAAGGAGTCGAGGAAAACTGCAATTTTGAAGGCGAGTACAGAGGCCAAGAATTGGGGCATCGTGTTGGGGACGTTGGGGAGGCAAGGGAATCCCAGGATTCTCGAGAGGTTGGAGCGGAGAATGGAAGAAAAGGGTTTCGATTATACGGTCGTCTTGATGTCAGAGATTAGTCCACAGAGGATGGTATTGTTCGGGGACACCATAGATGCTTGGATTCAGATTGCGTGTCCTAGGTTGTCCATTGATTGGGGTGAGGCGTTTGAGAAGCCGCTCCTGACTTCATTTGAGGCCGAGATTGCGCTCGGCTTTATACCTGGTTGGTGGGAGAAGAGTGTTGCAGTGGGTTCAGGTACGGGATGCTGCGCCAAGAATGAGTCTTGCAATGAATGTGGAAATGGGGACTATCCCATGGATTATTATGCTCAGGATGGTGGGGAGTGGAACTCATCTTATGCGAAAAACAAGAAGTCGTCCCTCCCCGTGCGGAGAAATATTGTATCTTCTACTCATGTTGCTGTTTCATAATATCGGATCATTTAAACGGAGGTTTTTTTTCTTACTAGTAGTTTTTCTACTTGTATTCTCTCATTCGCTTTCTTTATAAAGTCTATTGGGATCCCCATTTTGTAATGTTTTGATTCATGTGTGTAAAATGGTTTTGATCGTGTATTTTTTAAGATGAAAAGGACCGTGCTTAAAACTGTGATTGTACCGTTACAAAGCCAAATTGGTGAAGAACCGTTCTTCACCAATGGTTTTGATCTTGGCACCAATGATATTCTTCTTCTGAGAACTGTTTATAATATGTTGGGAACAGCATACAAGTAGTTGCTATTATATGGAATGTGCGTGTTTTTTTTCTCATTAATATATAGATGCCAAACGACATGGAGAAGGATACCTTCGGCTTATGCCAGTAGTGGAGTAACTTGCTCCTTTCAGTCAAAGGAAGAAAATTGTGCAAGAAAATTGTGCAAGGCAAGAAAGAACCAGCCCTTTGTTACCTTTTGAATCCCCGACCTTGGTTCTGTTAGGTGAAATGATTTGCTGTGCCAGGGATAGGCTTCATACTTGACCTTGATCTGTTCTGGACTTCTTTGTATTGGGTCCTTTTAAATTTTAGTTTGTTAGCTGGGAAAGCTGTTTTGATTAGCGTAATGCCTTCAGGGATATTGCCCCTGTGCAACTTTTTATTTTGTTCAATGGCTGCTGTTTAAGTGGAGAGATTGATGTTTCAGTGTGTTTGTTGCCATGTAATTAAAGCGACTATTATTGAAGACTGGGATCGAGCGAGAAATCTTGAGAACTTAAATTTGGAAATCTGTGGCTATTAGGTTATGATGAAAATGTTCCATGGGGTCCTGTTTGGATTTAGAAAGTATTTCATTTCATCATTACAATTTTTTTAAATTTTTACATAAAATATAATAAATAATTCAATATTTTTAAATTTTAAAATAATAATAATATTAAAAAATAATAGTTTAATAATATTTTTTAAAATTTTTATCTTTTATCTAAAATCATCTTATCTCATTTCTGAATTCAAACCGCATTGAGTTTGACACTGTCATGATGCAGTCATAAATTATAATCCCACGTCCAGGGATCTCCAAATGAGTGCTCTCTATCCTTATGATGGGATCAAGTGGATCCTCATGCCTCATTGAAATGCCATCCAGTGTTTTAAATACTATATCAGTCGGTATCGTTGGTATTTACCATACCGGCTACTAATCCGGTACAAGTATTATTTCGGCCTTTAATTTTTTTATTTTATTTTTTTAAATTACAAGTTTATTTTTTGACCTTTAATTCAGTTTAGACTATTTATAATTTATATATCTATCTATTTATATATAATTTATTTATATATAGACTATTGTTTTAGAATATAATTTATTTATATTTTTATATATAATTTATTCATATGTTGACTATCCTGAAACGGTATACGAAACAGTATCAATATCGAAATATTTCTTTCCAATAGCTTAACTGGTAC
>QEOT01000292.1:4267-30062 GCA_003123785.1 Pterocarya stenoptera
AAATTAATTAGCTCTATTAATAATATTTAATGAGATGAAAACTTGTGTGGGAGAATATTGGAGGCCAGAGATATTTTCATTTCCTGATGTACGGCGCCTTAACTACGTACGTATCGGCCATCTTTATTTATTTTGGTCATGAACACTTTATTTGAAAAGAAAATGCTATTTTTCTTTGGCTTTGATTCTCTTCCTGTATGTATTAAACGCAGTGCGGCTCTTCTATTAGGCCAATTAGACAATTGTCTAAAGTTCTTAATGGAAGAAAGTTCTCTAAAAAAATATATATAAAGTAAAATTTAAAAATATATATACCCAATAAAATTTTTTAATTAATTCAATTATACTATTAATTAAACAAAATGAAATAGATATTATACTATTATTAGTTTTTAAAAGTACTACATATAATAATTATTTTACTTATTCTCCTTCTAAGAATACACTTTTCTTTTTTTATTTTTAGTTTAATATATAATTAATGTGAAAATTATAAATAGTAAAATTTAATTTTTCAATATTCATAAAAAATTTTGTATAATCTTTTAAAGAGGCAAGCCCACTTATCCAAAAGTTGAATTTGGACAAATAGATCAAATTTTGTTAATTTTTTTAAGTCTATTAATATGAGTCAGGTTCGAGTTTAAATTACATTTAATTAGTATTTAGAAACAATTCATTTATTCATCAAATAATTTCATATTTGTTTACAGGCTTTCATTTAAAATAATAGATTATTTACAATATTATATCTTTGTGTACATTTTTTTTTTTATCAAAATAATTTTGAATTTATCATTTTCCATTTTTTTGCATGGCTCATAACTTTTGTGTCAATTGATTACATACGTTGTCAAAGTTCGTTATTATTTATTTATTTCAAATCGTAAGGCTCTTGATCACATGGACATGTTTTTCATTCAGGGCCTACGGATGTGATGTCTCATGACTAGTTTTCACTGCTAATTTTCCTCCCCCGCCCTTTTGCTCCATTTTCATTGCATCTTGAACTGTACGTTCTCGTGTACAACTAGCTAGCACTGGGTTTTGGTGGTTAGAGACAATTTGAGGGCATGGAGTACTCCTTATGAGAACGAATCTTATTCGGTCCCCACACAAAAATTTGGACAAAACTTGATTGAGACTACTAGTTGGTAGATTAATTAGATTTTTCCCAAAAACCAGTGCTCAATGCTATAAACAAAATTACTTAAGTTTATATTATATTAATATATATGGGTCAGAAATGTCTTTTAAATCATGGCTTTAGATGAGCCAATTATATTCACCCTGATGCGAAAAAGGGTTATTGTCAGGCTTTATTCGGTAAACATCACGTAACAGGATGTGGATGTGCCGTTGTTAAGAAAAGAAAAAAAATGATATTTGTAATATTAAGGTGTCTAAATTTTGCGTATTATTTTTTAAAAAATAGAATAATTAAGACCAGTATGAAAAAGTTATATTTTTAACAGCAAATTTTACTTTTTTTTTTTTTTTTTTTTTCCAAAGAGAGTCACAGAATTTGCACACTTCAAGAATATATCTAACATATTACTCTTGTATATATCTAACATATTACTCTTAAAGTCTGGTGTGGATGTAAAAATCTCCTTTAACTCATTTTAACTCATCTAATTATTATAATTTTTTTAAATTTTTACACAAAAGATAATCAATAATTCAATTTTTTTAAATATCAAAATAATAATATATTAAAAAATAATATTCTAATAATATTTTATTCAACTTTTAACATTTATCTCATCTCAACTTATTATCCAAACCTCCCAACTACAAACAGCAATTCATGTTAAGCAAACATATCAACCATAGCAAAGGGCAGACCACGCAAAAGAACTCCATAAAATATTAAAACAAGGTGTGGAAACAAATTATAGTCACCACTAAATACGTGTGTTCCTTCATGATCAGATCATCAACTTTGCGGATTCAAGAAAAAAAAGACAGATTATATTATTTTCTTCCTGTTGCTTCCCCTAGTCATGCCAGAGTATTCATCCACACGAAAATAAACAGGAATTTCCGCATGCCTTCGAGTCGATAGTATTCCTTTATAAATAATTACTTTTGACAGGAAAAATAAGAGTTCTTCAGGAAAATATCTGGCTTGGCTTTGGAACTTTTCAAATCTGACAAGGTTTTAGAACAATCCAAGAACATTATATAACACCAAAAACATTCATTCAACAATATTTGTTGCTTGCACACCTCTTTAAACTTCTTTCAAGCCGGTAACTCTGTACAACCCATGTTTTTAATCTGAAATTTATCAACTTAAGCACAAAACAAACCCAGAACTTACTCTTAGCTATATATTAATCAGACAAGCTAATCTCTCAAAGCTTCCTTATGGGAAATCCTATTAATCACTATCATAGAGCACGGAGTGTATATAGAACCTATAAAGGTGTACTTTGAATACCTAAGAAGGGATGCGGAAGGGAAGAAAATGAAGAAATGGTGTATTTTATGGGAAATCCTAAACTCTGGGAAAGCGTGAGCGTCCTTTCTTCTTTAAGAAATCTGGAATTTCCACGGAACTGCCATCAGTGAAAGAGGGAGGTCGCCGATTAATTCCAAGGTTGCTGTCTCCTTGTGCTAACTGACTAGCCTGCGTATTGACCAGAAAAGAGTCAGAATTAGGGGAGGGAGCGGGAGAGGGAGAGGGAGAGGGGGGGAATACCTGGAGGTGCCTCCCTTCACTTTCTTCTTGGCGTTTGAATCCGGTAGCAATTAAAGTTATACTGACCTGAACAAAGAACCAAAAAAATTAGATTCCATTATGGAAAACACCTTGTGTACCAAAGCTTATATAATTATACTCAGGTCAAAGCACTACAAAAGTATAACGTGCATTCAAACTGAAACGTTAGCCCATGCAAGAATGACCCCAGGGATTGTTATGATACTTAATTTCTACCGCATGATTTAGTTAACATGCCAAATCAACAGGTGTAGAAAAATCCCTTGGCACATAGACATGCAATTTGTACACTCCCTACATGAGAAAGCAAACATTTTTCCTCGGAAAAACAAATAGCAAAACGCAGTCTCATCGCAAAGGCATATTATCAGATTCACAAAATGACCTTGATGGCATATATTTTCACCATATACAGTCTTACCTATCCATCACTCTTTTTTCTCAATAAAGCAAAAATTTTAAATGTCATATGAATGGCAGTCCTATGATGAGCCCACGTTGTTGCACTGTTGCAGGTACGTCCATGACATAATGCATGAAGATGAAGAGAAATTTACCCTGCTTATGTTAGGCTAAGCAATAACTTACTTGACCACTGATCGATGGATCTATCACTGCTCCAAAGATCAAATTGGCAGTTGGGTCCACAAGGTCGTATATGACCTCTGCAGCAGCATTTACCTGCAAACATACCCACATAGTAATTGAAGGGAGAAGAAAGATATTCAGTCTGTAATAGAGCTTGACCATAATCTGAGAGAAGAGTGGAATTTAAAAATTAATAGGCATTTTAAGACAATTAAATCTCAACCAAGTAAATTATCTAGAGAAGAAGAACACAACTAGTTTGATTTGAAGGCCAAGAAAAAGTGATATAATCACCATCAACAATATAATTTTTCAGAAAAATACACTCTGCACCCTCTAACTACTAGGTGTTCTATACTTTGCACCCAAACTACCCAACACATTGCACTCTTTAACTACAAAAAAACTGACAAATAAACACTATTTTTCAATTCGGGGCTATGTAGATGGATTGGGCAAGATATAAACAATGAGGTTGCAACATCTCTTCAGTAGGTTGACTTGAAAATTAACATTTAAATTTCAATGGGTTGAGAATATTTCACATCAGCCTTTGCTTAATTTATAAACTATATCACGACATTTAACAATGGAAAAAGAAAACAAAAAATCATAGGAGCAGCACCAAGACGTTTCAAGAACTATAAAACGTGGATAGTATGTAAATGCAACTTGACAAGTAAACGATACATCCCATTTTTTCATGTAAATATGAAATAATTGCTTAAAAGCGGGCTGAGGTTGTAACACCCCATCAATCACTTTCTTTCTAAGAATTGAGCAAAACTTCAGGCTGCAATACATTCAGTGTTACTGTAACCAACATGGCTTTGACACATGGATGTGGGTTATTTTTGGAAAATGCCAAAGAAAGATTCAGGCAGAAAGAAAGATACAATACAGGTCAAGTCCTCTGAGAGAGCTACCTCATATAAGGTCAAATCATTTCCACCAGTTATATTCCACACAATTCCAGTGGCTCTCTCTATACCAATATCTAGTAAAGGTGATTGTATGGCATTTAATGCAGCATCTCTTGCCCTGGTCTTCCCTAAACAAAAACAAGCACCACAAAAACGTTTTGAGTGTTGTATGTACACACTTGATGAGAATAGACAAAAAGTAGCTCAAGCAAAAGGCATTCTGGGGAAAATAAATTGCTGATAATGATAGCATGAAAAGCTAAGCATCGTGAAAAATACAACAAATGATTGGATGTAAATGATCTTTTTCCTTCCAGTTCTAATTGAACACAGTATTTTCAATGCCAAACTATAAAAGTAGCAAAAACTATTCCTAGAAACTTTAGCGTGTAGATGTAAGTGTGCTTGAAGATCAAACTACAGGTAGTGCAAGGACTAATGTTTGGCTGCCACACTAACTTTGTGAAGAACATAAGCACAAGACCTTAACGAACTAGTGACGGTTTGCTAGGCCCACTGTTGCATTATGCACTTCTTTTCCTAATTGACAACTGCATGAGCTGAATTTGATAACCACCTTTTGCATGCAGCACCCTCTTTCCCTTTTTAGCAATAAGAAGGTGCACCATATACAGGCTGCTGTGCCATAATTCAGCTAGCTGATATGTTTTCAGCCAAGCTCTCTTCTAGATTAAGTTCACATTTTCAGTAAAAATACAATCTCAGTGTGAATTGGCCAGTGAGTGATTATCCAAATGCATAAACATTAATTGACCTGAGGTGAACAGCCATTTATCTTAGATCTTACTACTCCAGGAAGCATTTTTCTTTTTAATTTTTCTGATGGTTAGGCAAGAATCAGACCTAATACAGGCCCCAATCTATCATGACCAGCAATACATATAATGGATTTGGAAATCTAGACACCCTTGTAGGAATTAGCTAGAAATTACCAGTTGCAGTTCCTATTCCCATCAATGAAGAACCTGCATTTGCCATTATAGCTCGCACATCAGCAAAATCCACATTTACTAGTCCCGGTACCTGCCATTAAGACGTCTCTCAGAAACCATAAAATATTTATAAAGCTTTAGTTATCAACTCCGTTTACCTAAAAAATTAATTATGTATCAGAGTTATCCCTGATTAACATGTCGCTCTGAAAATATTACTCAGAGACAACCTGCATATTTGTCCACACATTTATAGCAATATGTGCATAACAAGAAATTTCAACATCCAAAAAGTTACGAGGTTCTATGATAAACATAGTGTATTTCAGTAACATGAAACTGCAATTTGCCCTACCTATCGCAAACATGCCTTTTCCTAAATTCTTTCCACCATCTTTTTATAGGTAACCATTCCCCATGAATATGAATTAAATCATTAAAAATAAAAAATCACTATTGTAGTCTATGAGAAGACAAAGGAAGGAAATAACATGTATCCTTCTCCTTTTGTTCTTTTCTCTTTTGTTCCTTTGTTTTTTTTTTATTTTTTGATAAGTAAATAGATAGCTTTATTGAATAGAATGAAACTAGGCAATGCCCAAGTACACAGGAAGTATACAAAGTGAGACACCTAATTACATTCTAGTGAGTTGAAAAGAAGATAGAAACTCATGGACACTCCCACCCTTCAGTAAAATAGCAGAAAACCACTGTAAAAGAGAGAAAACAAAAAAATTCCAGATTGATTAATCCATCATTTAAATCGTTACAAATACTATTATTATGGTTATTATTATTATTATTATGTTAAACACAGAAATGAAAGAATATAAAGTTCTAATAAAAGGTTCTATGCACATCTCGTACCGTAATTATGTCAGAGATACCGCGAACACCTTGACGAAGAATATCATCAGCGAGGTTAAATGCTTCTGTTACTGGGGTAGATGGGGAAACTGCAGTCAATAACTTGTCATTTGGAATGACTATCAGCGTGTCAACATTGTCTCTTAAAGCTGCAATTCCTTCCTGTGCTTGAACTGCCCTCCTTCGTCCCTCAAAAGAGAAAGGGGTTGTGACAATGCCAACAGTCAATATACCCATTGACTTTGCAACCCCAGCAATTACAGGAGCCCCACCAGTGCCAGTTCCTCCGCCCATTCCAGCCTGAAAATATAGAAGTTTAAAGTCCTAGATAAGAAAAGAGTGTTTTTATAGGTAAAGTAAGATTTTATTAATAGAAGAGAGTACACGTAGCCCAAGTACACCTAGATAAGAAAATAATACATCTATGTATGTGTTTTCATGAATTTATCAAACCGAGAGTTCTGTGAATCAGGATCCTAATGGAGAAAATACATATTATAATGTTTGAGCGTTATTTGCATGTAGAACTAAATATGAACGTGAAAAAAGTCTTACATGCTTGTTTCCAATACTTTCCTTTTTGACAATCTTTCAGAAAATATACATAGAAGATGAAAATTGTAAACAATCAGTAAACACACTGTGGTCTTATATCCATAAATAGCAGCAATAATAGTTGTACAACAATATAGAAAAGTTTCTAAAGTCATAATGGCTAAATAGAAGTTGGACATACTGTAACAAAGACCATGTCTGCTCCATAAAGGGCCTCTTCTATTGATTCTTTGCTTTCTTTTGCAGCATTCATGCCAATCTCTGGGTTCCCACCAGCACCAAGACCCCTAGTAAGCTCCTGACCAATTTGCAAACGGTTCTCAGGAAATACAGGCGACATTTTCATGGCTTGAATATCCGTGTTGACAATCCAGAACTCCACACCCTTCATTGCACTCTCTATCATGCGGTTAACTGCATTTGATCCACCACCTCCAACACCAATAACTTTGATCTTAGCTTCATTGTAATTATTCGAACTAGACGTGTCCTCTAAACTCTCTTTGACAGTTCCACCTGAGCTATCCTTTCTTGGATTGTTCACAGAAGTGTTCCCGTCCCCTCTAAGCAATGAAACTTCAGGGTGTAGATTCAGAAAAGGGTCTCTATTGTGATATGGACTAACACTCTGGGAGTTGGTGGAACACTTGAACCGAGGGAAAGTCAACTTTTGACGACCACCCAAAAGCCCATTCTTCTCCTCAGACATTTTCAGACAGCAAGCTCTGCCAAATTGATTCTCCATTAATACTCTCCCTCCCAGCACAGTTAATACCCCAGTTGGGTTTCGAGCACTAGAAGGCATCAAACTCGTCGGCATACAAGTCATCATGACTAAATGGCAAAACTCGAATCTCGGAAATTAGAGAGCTAATGTGTGTCGAGGAATTTTAAGGCCTGCAGACTGCCACGAAAATACAAGACCTGCTTGCAGTTCAGAAAAAGACAGAAAGAAAACGCCTAGAAACATAGAGCATTGCTTCAGACAGGTTTCTCACAGTAGATGAGGAAAATCATAGGACCAAATTCTTTCTAAGCATAAAGCCTAGAGCAAACAGAGAATCAAAATTTGTAAAATGAGACGCCATTGGACCAGATATTGAGAAGAGAATTAACTCAAACATGAATGAAAATGCAACAAATTGAAGCAAGAGAGAGAAAACGGCACCTGGGTTTAGGAGGAAGAGAGGGCCTGAGAAAGCAGAGGAGTCCAATGTAGCAGAGAGAACAAATCTCCTAGAAGCTTTTGGGTACCGACCTGGGAAGGGGGTCCCGATTGTCTAGTATTAAGCTACTTAAGCTTAGCAACAAAAATCTCGAGCGGAAGGAGTAAAGTTACAAACAAATAATTTGCTTTTTAAGAATTGCTTATTAAATCAATTAATTAATTAATAAAAATTGCTCTTTGGGAGGAAGGAGACATAGGGCTTACCTATGAAAATCCAAAAAACAAATTAAAAACAAAATACTTTCTATGGGCTTGGCCCAACTCAAGAGTCCAAAGCCCATGAAAAAAATTCTTCTCTCTTTGGGGCTAGATCACAATGGCGTTGGCACGGCCCTAAGGTTCAGACTTCAGACAAATCGGGAAATCGATCACGATGGCTTCTCGGATTCTGGCGGCGGCGTCGAAGATGGGATCCGCAGCGGCGAAGCGCCAAGCGCTGAACTTAACGGATGCCGCCGCCGCTAGAATAAGCCACCTGCTACAACAGCGGCAGCGGCCCTTCCTCAGGTTGGGCGTCAAGGCTCGTGGCTGTAATGGCTTGTCGTACACCCTCAACTACGCAGGTCGGTCTCTCTCATCCGCTTCCATCTCCATGCACTCGCAGTTTGATATCATTGAATGAATATCCTATTATACGAATCCTTGTGTCCCTGAGTAGCTTCTTGCGAAGATGGCTGTCCCTGTTTTTTTCTTTTTTTGGGTTCGATTTCTCTTTTCCTTTCAACGTTGTACTTCCTTCCCTTTCAAAATCAGTGCCTCTTTAATTAATAAAAAAAAAAAAACCAGTGCCTCTTTGAGTAGTCATATGGGTTATTATGTACCATATTGGCTAAGTTAGGAGGCAAAGATTAATGGATCTTTTACTGGTCTTCTCGGGCCTTTTGAGGGGACTCTTGCTTCTTTGGATCGATTGTCCTCCAAGCAGCCTTAAGACATAATCACTTATAAAATAAAAAAAATAAAAAAAGCCTTCAGACAATCTACGGCATATATTTTTCCTTGGATCGGCATATTGCCTCTTGAATAAATGTAGAGCGATAGTACAGCCCTTCAGTTCAGACAGAGGTAAAAAGTTAGATGGTGTATGGTTTAGAGCTTCACCATCTCGACCCATATCGAGGATAAGGAGCAGTTCCCTCCATTGTTCCTTTCCTGGATGCTTTCTAACTTTCCTTATCGTTTCTTATTTTAAGATTTTCTTTGAAGAACGAGAACCCAGAGGGACACGTCCGAAGAAATCATATACAATTTATAAGTCACCATATACAATTTATGAGTCACCATTTATTTAAGGTCAAATTGTATCTCTATCCTAAAGTGTATGCTGTTATAAGTGAAATAAGATGCATAATTAAGAATTATGTTGCCAAATCTTTTGCTCTAACATATAGACAGTTTGACGTTCCTTTGGGAGTTGTTCTCCTAGTGTTGATATAATAAGCTCAAAAACATCATGAAAACTTCCTAGCCACGTGGACATATTATTCTTATACTAAACATGCCTCTTTAATTGTTCTGTAAGAATATGTTATATGAGTTGTTAAATTATTCCTTCTTTACTCATCCAAACAAAAAATAATAAAGATTCAAGAAGGAGCCGATTCTTTTTTCTTTTTTTTTTTAACACTATTTTGTTATACTGATTCTCAATTCCATATGTTTTATCAAAATATGATAGAAGAAAAGGGGAAGTTTGACGAATTGGTCGAGGACAAGGGTGTAAAGATATTAATTGATCCAAAGGCCCTTATGCATGTAATCGGGACCAAGATGGATTTTGTAGATGACAAACTCAGGTACACTTTTCTTCTTCTTCTTCTTTGGGGTTGATAGGCATTATACATATTGAATATGTGAGAGAAATACATTACGTCTTCGGTCCCTATTCTTTAGATGGTTGCAGTGACAGAGGTTGTGCCATTCTGGCAACGGAATTGGCCCCATTGAATTCATCCAGGTTTTTGTTGTTGCATTGGTCTGGCCATGGCACATAGATAACTGATGTCAGAATGGAAATGGACACTTGGGGTAAATAATATGAAGAAAATATGCCTCCAAGTTCCTTGTAATTTTCGGGCCGGGAGAGGCAGATTCTTCACTTTGAGTGAGAGAAACTGAAATGTTAGGAGTTATGTTGTAGGGACACTAATTGCTGTATGTTGTGGGCAATTTGCATTACCGTCAGTTTGCCATTTTATTCTTCTCTATCAAGTACCCTATGCTTTGACTTCGATTAATGTTTCCATAGCTGACATGATGAAATTATTTAGCGGAGATGCCTTACGTACTAATGGTGATGACATATCCATTATGCTTGATTTTGTGTTGGCTTTATTTGCGTTTTTCCTCTTATTGTTACATATCTGAGTTTATGCCTATTTTAAGTTTTGCTTCACAGTTTTTTTATCAAAATTCCTGGTCAGGTCCGAGTTCATATTTATCAATCCGAACTCTAAAGGGCAGTGTGGTTGCGGTGAATCTTTCATGACAACAACCAATTCTGGAGCTGCTTAGCAGGGTGATGGTTAAAAGTTCAGTTGAACTTGTGATGAATCGAGACTCTATGAAACACTTCGTTTTATACTTGCACTATTCCCCACCCAAGCTTAGCAGCAATGGTTCTTGACCAAAATTTCAACAGCGAGAATGGCGTAGAATGAAAGAAGCAGGTTTGGCATGCATGTCTCATTTGTCTGGTGGACTCTCGGCAGCAGCAGCTATACATTGGTTTTGTCGTCCTCGCCATTCACCATTTTTTTTCACATTAATAACCCTTGCGATCGTACAATACTCTTAGTCTTTGCTAATGTGATTCGTATATATAGCTGGCGGCGGATGAACTGAAACATGATAATTTAGCTGCATGTCTGTCATGTAAAAACTACTGAAGTGAAAAATATTCACCTCTCAAGGGGATGTTGCTGCCCAACTAGTGGGAAAACCTTGCGAACGATACCCACTCCTGCATGACGTATCTTCCAGATTACCACCATCGCACAAGGTGTGGTGAATCTTCCCTATTCAAAACCACAAACAACCCACCCCCCTGCGATTTCAAGTCAATATAAACTGGCCTGAAATAAAATGTGTTTAAAAAAATAAATATAAAATAGAAACATTTATGAAATATATAATGAAATAAGATCTTATGATCACCTGTAGACAAATGAGATCGGTAGGTAATTAAAAGTACGAAATTTTTAATTTATATATATTTAATTTATATATATATTTTTTAAAAGTGAAAATTTTAAAGGGTGGACCAACAGGAATGCGTGCTGGGGCAATACATCGGAGATCTGCTTGCGGTCTCGGAATAGAGGCGGCACCATAAGGAGCGCAGTGAATTAAGACACCTGGCCGATACGTGACGAGAGGGCCGAGCATGGGACTGCATGCCCCCTCAGAATTTCTATTGAGTAGTGTGGCTATATTGGATTGACTATAAGACCTATTGCGTGGGTCCCCCACACCTGCCGGGAATACAGAGGAAGAGAGAAAGAGAGAGCAGGGTGGAAGTTGCTCAGATCACTCAGAGAGGAAGCAGACAGCGTATAGAAATTGTCGCTGCAAAGTGCAAACACTCCTAAGTCCTAAACCCAACAAACCTTCATTTTTCTGATCTGAAGACTCACTGTCTCTGCCAAAGATTTGGTCACCTTTCATATATATATAAGCTAAGAAAGAACATGATGATTTACTCATGAGTCATGTGTAGCCGTTTTGTGAGGGCGCCTTTGCTGGATAGCTCGAAGCTCCGAGATCTCATGTCCAATACGATTAAAACTTAAAAGGAGGAGCAAAGAGCATAATTAATCAGGAATGTTTTGTACATCATGTTATATATATCTGCCAAGTTCGATTGTGATTGTGGTGTATTCTGAACGACTCTTTAATTTTCTTTTCTTTTCTTTCTGCGCTAGCTCCAAGCTGGTATCTATCGATACCAGATCTGAGCCCGAAGACATGCAGTTGTTAGGGTTTATGGGTTCATGCAGCCTCTTTTCAATTTTCAATATTGGTGTTTTTTGTTTTCGGTAGTTTTTCAATGTTAGTACTGCATGCATTCACGATAGTTTTTAGGTGGGATTTGGTAGTCATGAGTTAGTAGTTAATTACAAGCTAGCTAATATTATTGTTTAGGATCGGAGATCAAAACAATAGGATTAATAGACAGAAAGTAAATAGAAGTTAAAGGGACCGTGTTTGATTTAGGTGGACAAATAGAGAAATTCTCGTGCATGCATGCCCACTGAGAGATGGAGGTCCAAAGAAAGGATTAATAGTAGCATCCCTTACAGGTTTGGAAAGGGAAAGAGAAAATTACATGAAATTCCTTGCTGCTTATAAATCATATATAATCAACTAAAAGAAAGGATCAGAAGAAAGCTTGCATATATGAGATCAGGAAAAATATTTAGAATATTTCCTCTTTTAGAAGCTAGCCACTAAAAGATCATCATGTAAATTACCAATTTGAAACTATATATATTATATATAGTCCTGGTGAATTATATATTATTCCCGTATTTGTTTTAACTCATGGAATTGTTAGATATACGATCAAAGTTCCATATTGGTTAGAAGTGGAGAGGATCATAGATATATAAGGATAGACAAATATCTCCATTGGCATGAGGCCTTTTGGGGTAAAGCCTAAGAGCAAATCCATGAGGGCTTAGACCCAAAGTAAATAATATCATACTAATATGGAGATAGGTGGTGTCTATAGTCCCTAACAAAAATAATTAAAAATATTACGTACATACTATATATATTAATCTCACTATATATTAATATATATGCTTATAAATTACCTTATATATATATATATATGTCAACTGATCTTGAGTGTTTGAAAAACTGAATTTATGACTAAACGTACTCTCAAGTTATACAAAACACATGGTCTCATGTGTAGGATTCATGTTTATGTCAGGAAAGATATATTAGAACGACGACGATGTGTATGTGTGTGTTGCAATATTCACGAAAGGTGTCGATCGTTTAGCTCTGTTGAATCGTGTACTATCTAATTACCTTCCTATAATCCTATCCCGGGCGCCCCTAAAGATCAAAGGCCTTGGTGTAACATATATATAATAAAAGCTCATACATTCACATGCAATTTTCTCTCTCTCTCTCTCTCTCTCTCTCTCCTATAATTTTTATGGCTTTGATCTGTCGGTCTTTAGATTTAATAAAATTATTTCCCTCCTGGATGGTGTTTATTTTAGAAAACTTTGGTTAAACAGTCCCTAGCTAGCTGTGGGTACTTACATTAATTAAGACTTTGTGTAATTTTTTTTTTGTTGAAAAATAATACATATGATTTAATTAGAAAGAGACTATTAAAAAAAAAACTGTCTAGTAATTAAATAATCGGGGTTTACTCTTTGAAACAATTATTTTGTTTTGGTGGAGACTGGTTTATATATAACATATATAGGTACATACTCTATCTGTGTATAAAGCATTTAGCTCAAAAATGCAAATCCATGCATTAATTAGAAAAAATCCCTTGTAGATGCAGTCCAGAATTTTCCTAGTTGCTCGATCCTAAAAACTATTTTCACTAAATAAATGCTATATATAAATATATATTTATAAATATATGCTTGCTTGAAAGTGAGTGCAATCAAGATCTTACAGACCATGTGCCATTTTTTGAGCGCACCCTTGTCCTTTAAGCAGCAATGCTAATTTTTCTTAATCGATGCACGTGGATATTCTTCTTTTAGCTTTAATTTCGTGTCAGAAACGTAGTGATGTGGAATAAAATGCCATCATGCTGTTTATGTCGTAAGTTGTAACTAAATGCATTTGCTTTTTTTATAAAACAATTCTTTACTTTTCTTTTTTTAAAGTTATTATTATTTTCAATTTGATCTGAAACATATTATATTTTAAATAGTAAAAAAATATAATTATAAAAATAAATTCATAAATTCATATATTTTAATGTAATATATTAAATATATTTTATAGTAAAATGAATTTTATAAATTAAATGAATCATTTCTGTTAAAAAATTAACCAAATCAGCCAAATTATTAGGCATGGAAAAGAAATATGACTACTGCAATATATAAGCTTTAAAGAATCAAACTCCCAAAGACGTTCAATCGGCTAAGGTGACGTCATTAATTTCTTCTCGTGTGTTCCGCAAAACAGCGTCTCTTTGCTCGCAAACGCTGGGCTACTGCTTGTATGGCCATTAGCAGGACCTTCCTTAAGCTTAAGCTAAAGCTAAACCCTATCTTGTACGCTCCAAAGCACAGGTGCATTTAATTGCCATCATAATCACCTAGCTACTAGCTGCAATCTGATCTGCATGACAAAGATGGTGGCCACGGAGTCCGAGATGATCTCCGAAGGCCAGGTCGAGTCGTCACTATTAGCAGATCAACAGCCCAAGATCAATCCTTTCTCGTCGCTCGGAAGACAATCCTCAATATACTCCCTCACTCTGGACGAGTTCCAGCACACGCTCTTTGAGAGCGGCAAGAATTTCGGGTCCATGAACATGGATGAGTTCCTCACCAGTATTTGGACTGCCGAAGAAAACCAAGCTGTCAACGCCACCGCCGCCACCAATGTTATCGCCGCTAATAATATGAGCAGTCACACCCAGCTGTCTCTAAGCGAAGCGCATACTGAAAGGGGAATAGCAAAGCAGCCAAGCTTGCCACGACAAGGTTCGCTCACTCTTCCGGCACCTCTCTGTAGGAAAACGGTGGACGAAGTTTGGTCTGAAATTCGCAAAGAACAGCATCAGAGTAATAGTACTAGCCATAAAAATGGTGATAACATCCAGAATCCCGAGTGTGGGGCTCGCCAGCCGACTTTCGGAGAGATGACCTTGGAGGATTTTCTGATAAAAGCAGGGGTGGTGATGGAACCGTGTGCAATGCCAGTATCTCAACCCCAACCTCAGCAGCAGTACGGGGTATACCAGAATAAAAATTCCACAGCGGGTCCTAGTTTCGCAACTAGGCCTACAACAGGATTTGGTGGCGCTGGTGGTGCGAGTACTGTTCCAACTCACCAAACAATGCCACGGGGTGGTGGTGGGGCTATTGGAGAGTCAGGGTATGCTGGAAATGGCAGGAGGAGTGGGGGATACTCACCCGGGCCGCCAGTGCCTGTTTGTTATGGTGGAAGGGTAGTGAATGGTGCAGGTGGATATGGGGCGGCGCCAGCAATGGGAGCGGTGGCACCGGTTAGTCCTGTTTCTTCTGATGGGTTATGCACAACTCAGGTTGATAACTCGGGCAATCAATTTGGACTGGACATGGGGGGACTAAGGGGGAGGAAGAGGATCATAGATGGTCCCGTGGAGAAGGTGGTGGAGAGGAGACAAAGGAGGATGATCAAGAATAGAGAGTCCGCGGCCAGATCTAGAGCCAGGAAACAGGTAATAAATCCACTGTTTGTTCTAGTATATATTGTTCAAATTTGCCAGCTTAATTACCTAAATCCTAATTTTCACATGGTTGTGATATCGGTTGCTTTTTGCAAATTAATTCAGAGAAATTATATTTGCAGTTTTAGAATAGATAAGCCTCTCACATTTTCTTGAGAAAAAGTGAATATTATGAAATCTATATAAAAAAGTTAAATTTTTAATGGTGATTCTCACTCTTTTTCAAGGAGAGTGGGCAAGGTTCAAGTCTACCATAAAACTGTATCTAATATTACTCATTAATTAACTTAGATAGTTTTCATCAAGTAATTCCTAAACTTGGCAGGAAGCCTCCAGTTTTAAACCAATAAGTGTAATTTAAATGTAATTAAAACTCGCCTGGGAAAAAAAAAAAAAAACTCGTCTAATCAGAGGAATTTAGACTAGATTCGATCATCATTTAGTACTAGCTACCCTGTCTGTAAATCATAACCTCGTACATCGATCTTATTGGTTCTAGTCATATTTAGTTTGATCGATTGCTCATCAAGGAACGCATGCAAGGAGAGGCATACTAGTGTTGAAGTTTTAAAGACACAAGTATCAATGCGAGGCTTAAATTGCTAAGAGAAATATCCCACCTTTCCACATGTAGCCAACCCAAATGTTAGACTTACAATGGGAATTACGAAAAATTATTTTATAAACTTGCATTGCTTGACAAAGTAAATAGCTCTGCTCCTTTTTTTCGTTTTGGTAATTCTCATGGCATCTCTCCAAAGTCACTGCAAGTGAATGGAATAAAAGTGCAACGAAGGAAAAACATGCTCCTGTAAATTAGAATCCCCCCGGGTTTAGTTTTTATTTATTTATTAAAGTATGATGGAGCAGTGTGATTATCTAATCACTGAAAGCTTAGTTATTTAAAACTATTATTGTATTAATAGATTTAAGGAACACACTTCTTTGGAATTCTCTGAGAAACCATTGAGAAGTCCCCTTGATGATCTTCACACAGTGCTGCCATCCTACAAATGATGCCATGATATACATATTCTTATGCAATTTTAATTTAATTTACTTTTACAGGCATACACAGTTGAACTAGAAGCAGAACTGAACCAATTAAGTGAAGAGAACACAAACCTTAAACAGGCTCTGGTAATGGCATATCGAATGTTTGATTTTTTAAAAGGTTCACATTCATATGGAAACTACTCTTACAAGTTTTGCTTTGTTTCTCTTCTTCGAACAGGCAGAAATTGAGGGGAAAAGAAACCAGCAGGTAACTGTCGTAATTTCTTTAAGTATCAATATGAATATGGGATCATACGCTTAATTTTACATTTACCCGTGGATCTACATCTAGTACGGAACCAATCCCGCATGTGTTGGATAGATCTATCATGTGTTATTGCCAAAGAACTGCGTATTTGATCAATTAATTGATGGCCATATGATTGAGGTATGCAAATTTTTGCAGATTTGCAACCTGATAAGGCCGTAACTCCCATGTGGAGTTGTGGTTTTGATGCGAATTTCTTTGAAACAACTCTTCTAGATTTATGCTTATTCCTCTTTTTCTGTCAAAATCTTTCTACAAAACCCTTGTATAATATGCATTTCTTTTCCATGATATGTCTCCTATAATTATATGTTCTTTTTTAAAATCCTTCTCCATCGCTAGCAGTATTCTGAAGAGACGAAAACGAAATTTCAAACCAAGGCTCAAAAAGCTAAAGAGAAACTGAGGGTGTTGAAAAGGAACCAAAGTTGCCCATTGTGATGTAAGGATCAGTACTTGATCAATGGTAATTGTGACATCATATTTTGAGTTTTGAGTTGCAGCATTGTAGAATCTCACTTGTTCTGATGCGGCAGTATATGCATATGTCTGAAGAATTACCTTTTATGCAGTGTATTGAGGAATGAACCTGAAAAGGTCAAACCAAAGCAAGATCAAAAGCTAAATGGATGAAGGTGATCATGAGAAGAAATTCGATTTTCCCATTGTGAAGCAACAAAATCATAATTGTGTAATGCGTGCGATGCATTACATAGGATTAGCTTATTGAGACTAATATATTAATCACTACCTAATTAATCAATGTATCAAAAGCTAGCTTGCACTTCGTGCTGTACGTGGCCTTTACATGTTTATATGTACATATACTCCCTTCTTCATAGCATGCAGACAACGCCTGGCTCTTATGGTTCTTGCAGACAGCGCCCGGTTCTTGCACTTTGGTGCTCTTGTTTTTCAGTCCGAGTCTCCCAGGATGATACAGAGCTGTAAGCATAGACTCGCTTCAGTATTGCTTGATATTTTTGCCCGCAGCCGGTATCCCTTACCAAACGCATTGCTTTCTGTATACGTGTGTCCGTGTCTTAAGTCTATCTTGACACGCAAGAAGACAGAACCTTCATGCTCCACTGGGGCAGCTACACACCCGAACGGAGAAAGGCTGTACCTATGTACACTGATCAGTTTGATGCCCTATTTAGAAACGGAACCTGGGTAAAACATGTCAACCACTTCGGCCCAGAACATTAATGTTGGCTGCAAGTGTGTTTTGTTGGAGTGCATGTGGAGATTGGTTTTGGAGTTAAAAATTGAGAAACAGAGTGTTTGCTCGATGTGCGCTTGAGTGACACTCAAACCGTGAGTTCTCTAGACGTGCGCTCGACAGTAGGCTAGAGCGAAGCTCAACACGTGAGTGAGCTCGAGTCCCACGCGACAGTGAGCTCGAGCAAGACACAAACCCTAGTGTTCGCTTGAGCTCCGTTCGAGCCAATATTAATTGGTTGTTTGCTCAATGCGCACTCAACACACTGCTCAAGCGAAGAACGCAGATTTTGCTAGCTTTCCGTTTGCTATATATATGTCATATTTGACTTATTTTGTACTACTTTCAACATATTTTAAGAGAGCAATTGTAAGTATGTGCATATTGTGTAAGAGATAAAAAATCTCTAGAGAGTGTGAGTTAATATTGAGTCATTGTAATCTCCTCTGATTAATAAGATTTCTGCGTAGCTCTGTGAACGTATGCAATTTGCTAAATCATGTATATTGTATATCGTGTGCTTGATCGTGCTTACTTTTACTTTATTTATCATCGTTGGTATGTATGTTTTGCACAACATGTGCGTGTGAAAGCTCAGACGACATGCTGGCGGGACAAAGAAGTCAAAGCTTGTTAATTCCCCAAAGGGCATACTGATGATAGATATATATATATATATACTTTTTTGGAACAATCGAATAAGTCCTACTAATATTGCATCAGTTATTTAGACGCCATTGAAGCGAGCTAGGGAGGTGATCGGTTCCTTAGACTAATCTTATCCATCGCTCTAAATCCTATTCTTAACACGTTTTTTTTTTAATTTTTTTGGAGAGCAAACAAATATCAACTTCCCTACTTTTACAAACAAACCCTGTTTCACCCAAATTACGTCCCCTCGTTCTAATTCCTTGTGATGCTGGAAAAATTATAAGCACGCCAGCATTTTTAAGAGGATTGCTATGCATCATCCTACACACCACACACCAATATGTTTTTTATTTTTTTTAAATTTTTTTTTATTTTACTCTTCTTGAAAAATTTATATTTTTTTATTCATCATCCATATAATACACATTTAATAAGAGAAACAAATAAAAAAAAATAAAAAAAATTATGGTGTGTGGTGTGTAGGATGATGCAAAGATTAATTCTTCTTATAATGGGTAGGAATTATACGAAGTATGTACATGTTGGTTTATGATGTCATTAACCACTTTGATGGCTTGTCAAATGCTATCTTTATTTTTTTTTAAGATGGAACCCGATCCCAATTTTATTGATTAATCTTTCTTGTTGTGGAGGATTATTTTATACAAACTAGGAAAGAATTTTGGAGGTTACATAAATCCCGAAACCAAAGCCTCATATATTTTAAGAGCACTAGTAGTGGAATCAATAAAATTTGGTCAAAATTTAGCTAAAGAAATCACTTTTATAAATTTAGCTAGTTACTTTTCAATAATACCAAATAATAGACTCAACAAATCTATCATTAGTTTATTAAAATATTGATTTTGATATTTTCATTTATTTTAATTCTAATGCTCTTAAACATTTGTTTTGATAGTTTCTGCCTGTCTGGTCTTCTACTGTAATATTTAATTTTGTTTTAGCTCTTATCCTTTATATGAAAGAAAAGTTGGAGCTCACAAACGCTCTCTGTAGTGATGTCAGGAGTTCATACAGTGCTTACAAAAATGCATCTTGATATGCTCACGTTGGAGAAATTGACGTAGAAGAAATGAACTGGCCAGATGAATTTTTTATTAGAAATAATAATTGTTTAGGAGTTCATAAAGATAAATTTTTTATGATAAAATAATATTTGGCCAGCAAGAGAGGTTGGTCAAATTTGACCAGTGAAAATAATGAAAGCTAAAATTATTATTCATTTGTTGAGTCTATTGTAGTAGATTATTGTGCAACCTAGCTAAGGTACAATTTGGTTGAGTCGAGTCCACTACTAATGCTCTAAGAAAGCTAATACGTACAATAATTGTTTCAAGTTATCTAGTATAATAGAAGAATATAAAGTAAGTGTCTAAAAAAATGCTATTTTCATCTAAAGTTTGACAAACCAGATTTATCAATAACAAAAAGTCCATACAATTGCTGAGGTAATTGTGAAGTAGAAGAAAAAGACAAAGTAATACCTTTTGCTCTAAGGTTAGCTAAACCATCTGCCACGCCATTACCTTCTCTATGTAGTATATATATGTTGCCCATCAAAACTTAAAAAAATTGTTAAAAGTCAAGTATATCTTCCCAAAGGTCCACATATAGCCGGTAACACAAAGCAAGACTAGCTTTAACTACAAAAATTTCTGCAAAAACATTGGTACCAATCCCCAAATGAATGGAAAAGCCATGTATGAACTGCTCATAATGATCTCTAATAATCCACAACATTGCTATGTAATTGTAGACGGTAATCACACCTGATTGGGCAGCCTTTTGATCCAATGCTGCATCCACGTGAAGGAAAAAGGACAAGGGGTTGAATGTTATTGCTTCAAGTTTAAGCATTCAGAAGTATCAAAAACATGTCATCGAACCGAAAACGGCACAGTTCATGACTTTCTCCTTCTTCTTCTTCTACTTTCCTTTTGTTGAGTCGCAATTCTGAGAAACACATTATTCACTGTCCTCTTATCCCTTCACTCCCAAGCAAAGGGTAACGCCAAACATACCATAGTATGAGTATCCATGGTCCTATTCGTTTGTACCTTGTTATACATTAGACTTCAAGGGAATTATTTTATCATATGTCATGTAAATTAATACATGAATACGATCACCTTTAGTCACGTGAAAAAAAGACATCGAGAACCTATTATGGTTGTCAACAACGTGTCTGACATGGCGTGAAAATCCCACTTATTATTTCAAATGATGATCAATAAGCTAGTGGTTCGTATAGGTAGATCATTAATGGTGGGACACAGATTAGATTATTGTATTGTATCAGCTTCTTATACATATTCCCTTGAATCTCGCAAATGAAATTCTCAAATCCTATGTTCTTATAATCTAATCCATTAAGGTTAAAAAGTAAGGGCATTCTAGTACTTTACAAATATTATCTGCCTCTATAAATTTAAATCTCATGATCTAAACCTGAACTCATAATCCGATTGATCAAAAGAAGTTAGCATAGAAAAATGTCCCCACCTTTATCAGTCTTGTTTGTTACATTAGCATTCTCCCTCCATTGTGTTATAATTTCGGCCTCAGACCCCGACCCAGTTCAGGATTTTTGCATACCAAACCCAAGATACGGTTCAATAAGAATTGCCCACCTTGCTATTCTCCCATGCAAGAATTCATCCGAGGCCACCGTCGATGATTTTGTGTTTGCAGGCATGCAGAGCGCCGGCAACTTCTCAGACACAGGTCTGGCAGCCATACCAGTGAACCCAACAGTCTTTCCTGGCATTAACACTCTAGGCATGTCATTTATTCGAGCTGACCTTAAAGTTGGTGGGATTAATCCACCACATTTCCACCCAAGAGCCACTGAAATTTCTTATGTGGTGCGAGGAAGTGTGTATTCGGGCTTTGTAGATTCGGGCAACCGGGTGTTTGCTAGAACAATCGAGGAAGGAGAGGTCATGGTGTTCCCCAGAGGTCTAGTGCACTTCCAAATGAATGTGGGTGATAAGCAGGCAACTATATTTGGTAGTTTCAATAGCCAAAATCCCGGGTCACAAAAAATCCCAGCTGCCATTTTTGGATCCGGAATCAATGAGGAGCTCTTAGAGAAGACTTTTGGATTGAGTCCTAAGCAAATTGGGAGGATGAGGAGAAAATTTGATCCCAGGGGATGAGGTAGACGGTGAAAAAAATGCATCTAATTTTTCACGTACTATTTTTGCTTTAGTTGGTATTGGTTGTTGACTGTTGAAAGGTTATATGGTCTTTTAAATAGATTGTACGTCTTCATCTCTTTCTCAAGCTCCCCTGTTTCTCCGTCTCTCTTTCCATTCCTCTATTACTCCTGGTTTTTAGCCTTAATAAGCCATTTTTAAATCTCATACTTGTCCCTAAGACATGGGTTTCCAAGTGGAGAAACCAAATGGGACTCCATGCCTACCCGCCCGGCGGTTGGGTGGGAGCAGCTGAACCCAGATGCACGCAGGGATGGGGTGGGGTGGGAGTAAACTGTAAAAGAGCCCCCTTTTGGGCAAGCTGGGATCAATGCTATCTAGCCCGTGCAATGAGGATGACCGCCCTAGTTGTGATCGCAAGCATAACCATACACATAAAAGGAAAACAATTACCAAACCATTAATGAACAAAAAGTCACCCACTAATTTCGCCTGTCTCATGAAAGATGGTCTAAATAAATACGCTCATGACATGCATGTGTAAACTCCAAACTCTTTTAACGTTTTCATTACAAACTCCGTCATTAGCGGTGCTTTTCTTCTGACAACAACCAGCTTCTGATCTTCCACTCAACATGAACCCCAGGCATTCCTAACTCGAGTCTGGCCTTTACTTGGATATATGAAACTTTTCCACGCAACAGACTCAACAAACGCAAGATCAATTATTCAGGCTACATTGTTTCGTAGCAAATTAGCAACTGCATTCTAATACAACGGTCCATGAAAATGCCAATGCCCGGTACAGGATTTATCAAACAGATCAAAATGTTCAAAAGAAATTCTAGATTACCACATCAGGGAGAAAATAATGCACAGCGCACACCGGGGGTAGCCCATTACATATGTGGAAGCCTACTTCTCCCCTACCAATATTGCCTTAACGATACTATCACACATTCCACCAGCATGGGGAAACAGGTGCCCAGCACCCGCTAACTCGTGATAGTGAATCCATGGTAGCTGTTGCACAATGTAACGTTGCAGTGTAACGGGCACAATCATATCTTCATCTCCCTGCCACAGGTGGACTGAACCTTCGTTGTTTGGAAATGGGTTTTCCAGATCCATGGGACTGAACTCCCAGGTCCCAAATCCAACATTCACGTCACGATGGAGGGACTCGTATACTCCTTGCTGTCTTACCTGTGCCTGAGGAAGCCAAATTCAGTAAATAATTACATTTTGTTTTAAATAATGTTAATCATAATAGCAAGAAATTCTGGTCTTAAATCCGCATCGATCACGCAAATAAAATGAGAGAGAGAGAGAGAGAGTAAAACATTCTACTTTATTGGTGATGCTGCATAAATTTATCTACTTGGAAAAAGCTGAAAAGAATCCCTTCATTTTTACACAAAAATTCTATTTAAACTTATGTCCATCAGACGGTTTAACTAATTAGTCAAGCATTAAATTTGGATGAGAAAATGAGCTGAAAGCTTAATCTTGTCTCAAAAGACTGATTCTGTTATTAGTGCACCAGAACTTGTGATTTTGATACAAGAGGGACACCCGTTCATTTTTAAAATCAAGGGCTGATAGTACAATACTCTGCAACTATGGTAGAACAAGGACTTTATTGAGGATAAAAATAGGCATATCCAAGTACATGGGAGGCATCCCTATGGATTAGTTGGTCTATTTCAAGTGTCCTAGCTTTAGAAAGTAAGTAAATGAATTTAGTTGCAAAAAAGTACGGTAGCATTTCTGTCCCTTAATGTCCTAATACTTTCACAATTCATATCGTTCCGAGGGATCTTTTAGAGGTCCTTCAAAACCATTAATGTTATTTTCAAACAATGAGGCCACAAAAAAAAAATATTACCGATAAAAATTTTTCCAACCCTGCCTCTATGTTCTTTTCATGTAGAATTTTTGAAAGAAAAAAAGGAGAAGAGAAAGCTGTGCGTAGAAGGCCAAAACCAATGCCCAGAGAACAATGAGGGCGGACCTTTTGATCCTCTCGTTGTTATTTTATAAAGCTAATCCTCTAAATCCCTGTTAAAAGCTTAATCTTTGCTTCTCAATGTTGGGAGAGTGCCAATAAAAAGCTATCAACAATTAATCACATACCACTACTCTCTATATCAGTGTCATAACAAAGATCTCCAGGACTGCAAGCAAGCTACAATCTCAGAAGAACATTTTTTTCTTGGTCACAAATAACAATCATCGATAGACATATACTGTCAGACCATGAGGCAGTGAGATAGCAAGTTAGTAATTCATGTGACTGGGAATCTTCTTCACTCCACAGCAATTTTCATTAGATTGACAAAAAGGTAACGCGAAGTAATTTCCATTTAAATAAAGAAAAAAATCACAGAAATTTTGAGATGTTAAAATTTCAAGAAAAGCTAGATACTAACCACATAGTTTTCCCTATCGGAGCGTGTAGACATGAGTTCTCTATCCTGGTGAGAAAGGATATCAGGACTAAGAGCTGCAACGCTAAGAGTAGGGAACCATTTTTGTGTCTCCCACCAGTAGGTGAGCCAGGGAGTGTGGTGAGCAACACGAAGTGCCCATTGATCTCGCTGTAACTGTTGGTTGTAGACTTCACTAGATAAATTTGCAGGAAAACCAGGCCACCAGTAGTTAATCACTGGAGTTAATAGTCCCACTCCTGCTAGCCTGTTAGTGTTACAAGTATCCCTCGCATAAGAGAAAGGCATAAACAGTAGGTAGAAAACTCTCTTTTTTTTTTCTCTACACAAACAAATGCAGGCATTCTTTATTCCCCCTCTCTTCTCTTGCATATATTTATACAGCAAAGACAACTCATACCTGTGAGGTATGTACTTGAGGCAACTCCAAACAATCTGCCCACCCATGGAGAAACCAATTACATAGAATTTGGATCCGAGTCCCAATTGATCAGCAAGCTCTTCTATATCCAAAGCCATGCTCTTCACTGTTCTCTTTGGGTTAGGATCACTCTCCCCATAACCAGGTCTGTCAAAAGAAACAATGTAGATCCCTAACTCTTCAACTATATCCTGGAAGAACCCACCATCGATTCAAACAATAACAAATCTAAGAATATCATATCTAAACTTAGATAGGCAAAAAAATATAGAACTACAATAAACCAATGAAAATGTACCGGGGATAGAGTTTTGGCGACAACAGCATCATGCCTGCAAGAATCATAACCATGGACGAAGACAATTTTATGGGTCGCCATTTCTTTAGGCACACCATGCTCTTTGTAGGCCAAATGCCTTCCATCACTAAGTTGGATCCTTGGTGCTGTAACAGGGGGACCATCAACAGAACCACATATCTTCGGTGGAGGAGGTTGGACTGCCTTATAAGCCCATGCTAGAAACCCCACCAAAAGCAAAACTGTTGTTTTCTTTAAGAGCCCTGCAAATTTTGAGCTATAAGGAAAAAACAGCACAAGGATTGGATAAAACACTGAACAACTCTACTAAATTATGGAGAGAACAAAACTAATCAACTTGTTAAATCCATAGGCTGAGAATATAAACTATACTAACGACATGATTATTCTGCATTGCATTTATTTAGAAGGAATGACTTTTTATAAACTATAAAGTATGACGGTCTTAAACAGCCATTGTCAGGTTGTGCCATTGAGGCCATAGTTTTCTCAAGCACAAATTCAAATAACGCCTGAGCAACTTGCAAAAAGAAAATTCCGTTCCACCAGCATAAGTTTGTGATTAACGGGTTCAAAAACTAGAGGTGATAAATATCAAATATGGATCGCTAAGATGCACACCCAGTGGAGTTTAAACTCATGACCTGACTCCCCATTGTTCTTTAAGCTAGAATTCAAAGTCATGAGGTGATATATAATGGTGAGATGCACAAGAAGTGGGATATTAAACCCGCTGCAGGTTTTGCGAAATACACATACTGGGTATAGTGCTTCTCCAGATAAATAGTCTGTTTCATGAATACAATAACCTAGTTATACCATAACCCAGTTAGTTGTGCAATACTGTCCAGTATAGAACAAATGTCTGTACTAGTTATTTAAATTTCACCATGGATTTCTATTCCCCAGCAAACAAATGCCACTAGAGAGGGGGGGCGTTTGGGGAGGGGGGGGGGGGGGG
>QEOT01000292.1:32028-76321 GCA_003123785.1 Pterocarya stenoptera
GGGGGGGGGGGGGGGGGGGAGAGGATACATATTTGTTAAATTGTGAAAATGTGAATCGCTTTCAAAGATTTTGAATTGTGTATCACAAAGCATTTTGGAACATTAAAAAATAGATAAAATATCATGATTTTTACGTATATTTGTTTCATGAAGAGGAATTCTGCAGAATGCACAGACACGTGTCTTTTATCTGGTTAAACCCCAAACCCATGTAATGCATCCTTATCACACGGATCAAGTAAATCATTGGCTTTTCACCGATGGGATGTGGGCCCCTACAAATTGTTTGCACCCCAAGGGTTTGAATCTTAGACATAGATGGAGCATACCACTGAGCCAAACCCTTAGGATTATGGTTTTACATAGATACGCATCAAAAAATTATGGTCAAGTAAAATCTTAAGTTGCTTGGAATCTGCTGGTTGGCAGAGAGACAAGCTTGAAATTCTTCAAAATCCTGTATTGATGCATCATGTTCTTAGTTTTCAAATAAAGCTAAGAAGTGGTGATGATGATAGATATTGGAAGCATACAAATGATGGTAAATTCACTACTCAGTCAGGATGGAACATTCTTAGAACTCAACATTCTCAATTTTCTGCTGCAAGAATCTTACACTCAAAATTTCTGTTTTTGTATGGAAATTGTGGAACAATGGGGTAGCTTTGGACATAAATGTTCAAAAATGTGGCATAAGCTTGGCTTCTACAGCCTCATTTGTTTTCACAAATGAGATGAGATGAGTTGAGATGGAAGTTAAAAATTAAATAAAATATTGTTAGAATATTTTTTTTTAATGTTATTTTTGTTTTGCGATTTGAAAAATTTAAATTGTTTATTTTATTTTGTGTGGGAATTTGAGAAAGTTATAATGATTAGATGAGATGAGTTGAGAAGTTTTGTGAAAACAAACGAAGCCTAATTGTAGTTGTGGCTGCGAGGCTGTAGAGTCTGATTTACATGTTTTTAATGATTGTGATTTTGCTACATCTGTATGGCATCACTTCTCAAATATTTCCAGCATCTTAGATCTTTCAGCTTTGGGGTGGAGAGATAAATTGCTAACTTGGTGGTCGGTTTTCCATGGGACAAATTAGATTCATATAATTGCTCAATTAGTTCCCTGTTTAATACTTTGGGAATTGTGGCTAGCAAGAAACTTAGCCAAATAAGAAGGTACAATCAAGCTTGCTTCTTGCATTATTTGGAAAATTGTGAAATGGTTGCATGGATTAAATCTGATGATTAAACTATCAAGGAGCATAAAAAGGTTGGATGATGTTTCTATTTTATGTTTCTTGAGAATTCCATTGCTGAAGACTAAACTGAAAAAGTTTAGTTTAATTCGCTGGTGGAAAACCCCTACTGGTAGAATGAAACTTAATATTGATGGGGCCTCAAAGGGTAATCCTGGGCTTGTTGGCTGTGGTGGTATTATTTGAGATCACTGTGGGTAGTTTATACCTGGATTCTCCATTCATTTGTGGGGGTTGGCACAAATGTTTTTGCAGAGATTTTCGCAGTTAAAGCTGGTCTTTCTTTGTGTTACCAACTTGGTTTTTATGATGTCATTGTTGAGTTTGATGCGTTGCTGATCGTCAATTGGTACAGAAATAGGAAAAAGCCTCCCTGCATGTATGTGAATATTTGGGAGGATATATTTGACTTTAACAAGATTATAAGTTTTGATGTACAGCATATATACAGAGAAGGTAATGGTGAGGCAGACGGATTAGGTAATCTTGGAGCTTCAGGTATCATTTTGTCTTTCTCTTCTATTTTACAATTACCTAGAAATTTGTATGGAATTTTTTTTTATTGATAGATCTGGTTTACCAAATTTTAGATGGAAATAGTTTCTTTTGGAAATTTGCTTTATTTCTGTTATAGATACTTTGGAACAATTAATGTAAGTAGAAGTTTTTTTTCCTTAGAATGAAAGGTTTTTACAAGAGTTTTGGTTTTGGGATTTATGTAACCCCCAAAGCTCTTAAACCGATTGTAAAAGGTACTCTTCTGCCATAAGAGAGGGTTATTAANCCCCCTTTTTAAAAAAAAAAAAAAAAAAAAAGAGTAAAATCTTAAGTTATCTTTGACTTCATTCTTTTTTCTCAAGTACAAGGAAACCTTAAAAAAAAATCTTAAAAACTTTTTGTTCTCATTTGATTTTCTTCTTGTTAAGTTATTTAATCTCTATTTATAACGACACATGTACCTCAATATTACGTGAGATCTCTTATTACTACTTCTCAGCCATTTTCAATTGAATAACTAAATAAATATTTCTTTCAAAATTCCCAATTGCAACAGTTTTAACTTTAAAAGAAACTATGAAAATATCAAACAAAAAAACGATGCGAATGTTTACCATGAGATACCAACAACCATGCACAGGTACCCATCTGTTCTAAATTTCAAACTTTCAATCACAAAACTTTCTTCCGCACCATCACATAGAAAAAGGTTTACATGAGCAACAACTGAATTTCCAACTAGAAGACGCAATTCTAACTATTTACATAAAAACCATCTTAAAATGTAATTGCATGTGAATTCCATTTTATGCATTCTATTGATCTAATTCGTAATAATCAACTGATCAATTATATACAAAAATTATAGATATCTTAAAAAAAAATCTAATTTCTGTGGCATTCTTTTCTTTCGCAATAATAAAATATTAAATAGCGACCAAGATAGAAACGATGCAATGGTTCCGAATTCCGATGTATATACGATAAGAACGAGGAACAATGAAAGATTCAATCATATAACAGCAATGGATCAGGTGAAAACGAAAAGAAAGACAACCTACCTGAGGGAAGCTGAAAGGAACTTTTTTGCTTAGCTCTTCTGGTGTGAGCTCTGGCAGACGCCGCCGATATCCTCCTGTTCACGCCCCCCGTCATTTCCACCCCAAATTACCCACCAAAACCCAGCAACAAAATCACCCCAAAAGTCAAATACCCAGAGAGAGAGAGAGAGAGATCTGAGAGTGTTGTGTACTTGGTTTTGAGTTTTTGATGTTGGGGCTTGCTGAGAGTCTCTCACCACTGATATCTTTCTTTACAACTTTGCATGACTAAAACGGCCTCGTTTATTCTACTAATTTTCCGTAAGTTTAACACCTTACAAAGTGGTGTAAATGCAAAAGTTTTGTGGGTAATTTTGACTTTTTCATTGGATGAGTTTCAGTCTTATCTCTATATATAATAGTTAAGCATCAGTAATTTGTCAATTTGATTTCTGCAATTAGAAAGAAAGAGATGTTAATAATTGTCCGGTGAGAGATTTTTTTGTAAGGATTTAGAGAGAGAGAGAGAGAGAGAGAGAGAGACGCACAAATCCAGCTAATGGAAATAACAAATTCAATTAGACATTGTAACGTTACGTTACACTCCCTTCATATTCCTTATCCTTGTCTCGATAATCATTTGTAGAACACACAAAATTTAAAGAAAATGACATTGAACTATTATTATCTTCAAATTCTCTTGTTATTTCTGTTTAATTTTATAAGATGAGGGATAAAATAAGTTTTTTGTTCAAAATTTGAAAAGATCCGATCCCGGGCCTCCAGAATTGCAGCTACCTAATTATCATCCATTAATCTATTTTGGATATTGGTCATCAGCCCAACTGTGGAGTCAAAAGCTTCTCCGGAACCGCCCTGAAGCCCAATCCAATCGTTACTGTTTAATCAAGATTAAAGCCTGGTTGCGGCATACCCAAAAGAGTGATCTACGTTAGCATATCTTCCTAACAAATACTGTTTTCATTTGCATTTCAACCCGGAAACAAAATTTAAGACCTCCACAGGTAACAATGTGCGTTATTTTTTGCACTCGCAGGAAACAAAGATGAACATATATGATATGCTTCTTAACTGTATAAGCAAAAAAGTAGAAAACATTAACGTTCTTATGTGAGTTAAATTTTTTATTAGGAAAATAACACATCCAATATTTTTTATAATGGGAAAATCTGTTTGCAGTCCCAAACAGAGGCCTGTCCAAGCTCGCCTTATGCGGATGAAAGCCAGATTGACAAACGCACGACGTTGTTCTCTTAGTCCCTTTTTCTTTAGACTAAAACGTTTCTTCTTCCAAAAATTCTGGAGGCAATCGGTTTGTGTAAGCGGTGGGCAGTCGGCACTGACGTGGAAAAAGGAAAATAACGTCGTTTTCAATTTTTTCAAATTTCGCAATTTGCCCTATTTCCCCAATCCCTCATTCTCTCTGTGTTTCTTCGACGCCAAAGACCTCCCTGCTTCTCTCCCTAGCTGCCCCATTCCTTCCATCCTCTCAATCGTTTCTCATCTCAAGAGATTTCTCTCCAGTGGCAAACCAATCATCATTCTACGTGCATTGCTTTTCAGAAGCAATAACAACTTATCCAACTGAAGAACCTTGCATACATACCCACATGCCAAAAGACTTTCGCCCAAAAAACCCAACTTGCAGTTTTAAGAAATAAGAAATAAGAATTACATGTACAAAAATTGAGATTGCCAATCCCCCACCAAAAATCAATTCCCTAGACCAGTAATTTTAAGAACCAATCCCTCAATCCTAGTGCAATTTGAAATCGGTCACTAAATAGTACTGTCCCTTGCAGAAAACGAAAGGATGTCCCAATGAAAAAACTTTATATATGACGACCCAAAATGTCTCAAAAAGCATAAAAAGACCAACTAAGAACAACTTGTAAAAAAAATGTAAAACAGTAATAAATACTGATAGAACAAGTAAGCTACCCAATCCCAGAAAGAAATCTAAAACCAAAAAATCAACCTTTAGCCTTACTTTACTGCACACGCAACGATGCAATACTCATTACAGAGAGACTGAAAAAGACCCAATTGAAGGATTTCCAAACCCGCCTCCTTAATTAAAACCCCCAAGGGGCCAAAATGGATTTTCATCTTTGTGCAGTATACATCTTTGTTTTTTTTTTTTTTTAAATATCAGCTAACGGCATGTCAACCGACTGCACAATGTCTACATGAGACGACTATACATGGAAGAACTCTTCTTCTTTCTCCCTTCATGACAAGACTAAAACCTTCCAACCCCTTCGTCCCCAAATGCAAGACGTTACCCCTTATCCCTTCACCCCACCTTCCTCTAGAAATACAATATTTACGTTGGGTTCTGAAATTTGAGATACTGTTTGAATTTTTTTTTTTAAATTATGAAGTTCTCTTTGATTTTTTTCTCTTTTTCTGTTGATGATCGAAATACAATATCTGTGTTGGGTTATAAAATTTGAGGTACTGTTTGCATTTTCTTTTTCTTTTTTTTAATTATGAAGTTCTCCATTATATATAGTATCAGACCATGATGTAGACAGCTTGTTTGATCCCTAGTTCGTGGAAGTTGAAGATGATTCCAACGAGCATCCATCAATGGAGCTAACCCGTGATGTATTGGAGGTGGAAACCAAATTGAAACACTCAGTACTAGTTCCTCTCATATAGCTCAAAGGAGATTTGATATCAGTTGCAGAGCGATAGATCCTGCTCTGTGGGAAACAAGAAACTGCGGATTCAGTTGCGGACGCTGGAAGTGGGAGAACTCAACAAAGATGACTTTAGGGACATTATTGTAACTTACTTAAAAAAAAGGACAAAAATGTTCAGGTCTGCATGGGCAATGGACTGTACGTGGACGGACTAATCTTTTATGAGTAATACTAGGGATCAGCAACTGTAGCTCATCATCCCTTGCACACCTGACGTGGCTTTAATTCAAGCAAAACGCACGTTTTGCATCGTGGGCGTTTACATTTCTGAAAGCCATTCATTTTTTATTCAGATCCCGCGTCCATCCTCCTCCCTCGCTAAGACCCGCGTCAACTTCCTCTTCCTAGCGCCACCCCACGACGGCGTCTCTCTGTTCAGTACCACCTCTCGAAGCTCCTCTTTCTGCCACCCCCCAAAACCCTTTCTTGTCATACGCCCCTCTCTGTCTGGCGCCCGGTAGCTGTAAAGTTCCCCCCTCTCTATCTTTCTCTCACCCACGCCGCTTTGTCCTCTCCGTTGGGCAGCCCCTCTGTCCCTCGCTTCCTTCACCGCTCGCCACACTGGTAAGTATCGGGGTTCTGTCTCCCCTTCTCTCCCTCCCCTGGAACAGGCGTGACAGTATAAGAGATGGCCATGGATGGGAGTTTCAATCTTCAATCCTCACTGGAAAGATTTATTTCTTGGTGCCCAAAGCTTCATCTTTTCCGCAGTTTGATTCTATCGTAAAAAAGGTATTGTCTTTGTTTGGTTTATGAGAAAATCAAATTTAAAAAATTAGAACTCTTGCAAGATTTTACTTTTGATTCCTCAAGCAGTGTTTGGTAACGAAAATAAGACGATGAAAGACTCGGATTTAGTTTGGATTAAGTGTTGCATATAACTAAGTTGGGGTTTAAGTAAGTAAATTTACTTTAGTTGTTGTTGCTGTTGCTGCAAATTAGAGAATCTTGAAATATGGAAATATAAGGTTTTGTTCATATATACCTTTTGTTTCAGAGAAACTAACAGAGAACTAATTGATTACAGAGAACTAATGGTTGCTGGTGATGATCTTTAAACTCAGATATGCTTTGTTATGTTTTTAAACTCAGATATAGCTAAAGTAAAAAAGAAACAAGATTTAGATCGTGTACATATGTAAGTGGTAGGAAAAAGGTATTGTCTTTATTTATCATGTGTTGCTGCTGGGTCTCAACTCGGGAATTAGGTGAAAGGGTAGACTTATGTTGATTTTTTGTGTTTTTACTTTTCATTGAAAACTAGGCAAATGATTTGATGAGAAGTTGAAATATAAATTTTTTTGAGATTGGAAAATGTTTGGATTGAAGTTGAAAAATATTTTGAAAGAAAAAGATTCTAACCAAATATGGCCATAATCTTATGGTATGCAAAAAGATTTGGAAGCTAGATTGAGAGATCCTGTTCTGGAAAATGCTTGTTTGTTTTGTTTAATTTATGTAAGGGAGAAAAGTTCTTGCTGCTGTTACCTGGAAGCTACATAAGCAATATTTGGTAGTTCATAAGTTTTAAGTTTAAATGATAGATCAGAAAAAATGTAATTATTGACTATATTTGGTACTAGATTAGCGTGTTGCTTTTCATATTTAGGTAATGCTTAGATGGATGTTCTCTCCTTTTAATCTACTTTTGAGATGGCAATTATGATGAAGAATTCGGCCATCAATTTGTAATCCTTGAGTGCAAGATATTCCTAGTTAGTATCAATGAAGTGAGAATTTTTGTTAAACAAGGTTTATCTCTGTCTATGTTGTGTACCAAAAGTTGCTGTAAGTGTGAATCGCATCTTTCTGTTCATGATTCCAGTTTTCAGTTTGTTCCATTTTGTTACTTGGGGTATTTAGAAGTGATTTGTCTATGTTGTTTATCTCTGTTCTTTTTAACTGCTGCCCGATGTTTAGTTTGACTATTAAATTATCAAACCAAACATGACTATTAAAAAGCACACTTGAAAATTGTCAGGTTTTGCACGTATATTGCATGTCTCTTTCATGACTACTAAATTATCATTGTTGTGTACTTTTATCATTGCAAACGCCCATTTACAGCATCTATTGTTGAAAGTCCTACATCTATATTGTTGAAATGCTCTCAAGCTGTTTGCTTAGACCTAACAAGGATAGATTAAAGCAAATGTTGAGTGATTAGCTCTAAACTGAGTTTTATGCTTCAGGAAACCAGTACATTCTTTGTGCATGCATGCATGTGTATGTCTGATGTTCATTTATAGATCTAGAGATTATGCTTCAAGAAACATGGATAATTACACACTGCTTGTTACGCAAATTGTTTGATGTGTTACCAAAGTAAGGGGAGTTGAAGGCCTGCATTCAGGGGGGAGAAAAAAGAATAAAATTATTTATGAGTACTTACATGACTAAAGAATGTTTAGAAAAAAGCATGAATATTTGAACTGATAACTGCATGCTCTTTTGGGTATGTTCTACCTCTCTATAATGTGGTTACTCTTGGAATCTGAGTTGGGTTTTTGTTGTGTTAACAGGAGAGAGAAGTGTTTCTAGCTTGGGATTTAGATGAGAGTTTGGTTGTCTGTGGCTAAAAGACAATGAGAGGCTGAGAAAGGTATTAGACCCAATTTGGCACTTTATGCGCTGCCTGTCGTTTGGAATGTGCATAATCCTAGTGAAAAAGATAGAAGAACGTTCTTTGAAAAATTCAAAACTTTTTCTGAACTAAAACAATGCATAATTTTATGAGCACAAAACTTGCCCTGATATTTTTCTAATGCTAGAAAAATATCCATCTAATCCCCGAAGTTCTTAACGTCTAGCATTATCTCGCTTTTTTTTTAATTGCTTTGGGTGGCAAATATATGTTTATCCAAAAGCTGAATGCATCTAGAATATCTCTTATAAATGTTTTGGAGCCATTCCTTGGTTCTCTATATATGATTAATGGCCAAGATTATGGATGATTTCTCCTTTGTGATCTTCTCGTGTTTATTGATAGGCTGACACAATTGGTGGCATTTGAATGAATAGTAAGCATGAAGTAAGTAATGTTTGTGCTTTATGGCAGGTTAATAATCCTTGCACTAAATGTAATATTTTATGAATTTTAAGGTTTATTTACATTTTCTTATGATATTTTCAGGTGGTTTTGATGTTTTGTACAGTGGATGAAAAGCTAGATTGGAGCGAGTTGTATGCACACTGGAGGAGAGGAAACAGAAAATGAGACTGCTTAAGACTAGAATATTGGATTTTAGAAAGGATATTATGAGAATACTTAGGTTGTAATAAGCTGCATTGTAATGTTGTATCCAATTGGAATGAATATCATGATTCAATTTTTTACTAGATGACTTAATCTAAGGATGATTATTTGATGGCAGTGATTATTTAATGACAATGATTATTTGATGACAATGATTATTTGATGATTCAATATAAACCGTATGACAATGATTATTTTACTAGATAACATAATCTCAGGATATGCTCGGATCTCTATTTTGGACATTATTAAGAATTTTGTCTTTGTAGCAAAATATGTTCACTTCCTTTCTCAGTTTTTGTTTCTGTTAATAGATTGTTCACCACGAGATGTGAAAAAATTGTTCACCACCATTCTCAGTTTAATTATTAATAATTCACCAATTTGGTCCAATGTTGGAGTTGGATTTCCTTTCCTTCTTATGATGCAGAAATATTAATCTTGTTATTGCTTAAAAAAATGACTTTGGCTGCTGCAGAAACACTCAAACTCAAGCTTCATGTCAGAAGCTGTTTTCATTACACAACTTTTCACAAAGGTTAATTTAATGAACCTACATAGGGGAGTACCATTACAATTGATCTATTAAAAAATAATATACTCCAACGTGCTATTTACATACAGTTTGTCAAAACGAAGTCAAAACTATTACAATTGTGACAATCCAATACAAACGCAATAATTTTTACTTTTCATTTCGTAGAGTTCTCTCTCTCTCTCTCTCTCTCTCGTACTCTATCTTCCATTTTATGAACTTCATGCTCGCGAAGCAAGACGCATCCCACATCTTCCAAATTTTATTCTCTCTTGTACGATGATAATTGGGTTGATGCCATGCGTTATTTTGAAAAAATGATCACAAGTTCAGATTTGTAAATACTAACACATAAACTTTTCATTTCAGATTTGTAAATACCAATCATAAGAAGACTAGCTAATTACAAGTACTAGAGTGCTAAATTACAAAGCTTATGTTTTGGGCATTTAAAAAGATATTAATGCTTAAGTTGATAAATAAGCCCTACAAAGCTTTGTAAAAATGGCTATAGTAGATGATGATGAAGAGAAGAGAGGCAGATCAACATAACATAACTACAGGCTTATAAGAGCCTTATCTAGTAAAATGGTCCACTACCAGGACTTCCAAACCTTGCAGTTCTTAACTAAATCACCAACAACAGCCAAATAGTGGCTGCTGTGAAGATTTTCTCATTATACTTACATAAACAAGATTTCCGGCAGTAGCTATGTTCAAATGTAGAATACATAAAATGAACAAAGAACAAATAAACGTAAGAAAATGATTACAACAAAATAAGGCAAGCTGATCATTATATTTTCAGAGAACTACAAATCAAATGGTCTATTTATCATACATTGAATTGTTTCTTAGTAAGCTGTGAGAATGTATTTAGCTTATTTAGTATATGGGACCTCTATGATAGATAATTGTAGAGGAACTGATGCTAGAACTAGTTGTGGAGGAGTGATATTTAAAATTCAAAATATTATTCACTTTTGATAATAGATACTTGGTTAAACTTTTGCATTCATTCCCTCTCATTGTCAATTTTTATTATTAATCCGGTGCGTCAAACACATCTAATAAAGTGTTTACATTAATAAGGAAGAATGAGCATAAAACATAAAACACAATTTTTATTATTACATTACACGTCTAATAAAGCATAAAACACTTAGTTTACTCAATAAGGAAGAATCATAAGGTTCTAACAATGAGCTCTGTGGCAGAAATCTATACAATAAAAATAAATGTTAACAAGTTGCATTAACCAAGAGTGATCAAACTAGTAAGCAAAACCATAAGGTTGTTTTCCTCCTTTCTAAGTTCTATGATAGATCACAAACTCGGGTAATTTTAATGTATTAGGTTTGATATCATAAATCAGGACCTTAGTTTTGAAGGCATTCATTTCTAATTCTTAATCGGATAATAAGAATAATAAATGAATAAAAGTATAGCCAAGATTCTCCATCCAAACGTTCCAGGTTCTCAACCCAAAGAAAAGAAGGTGCATGCCTAGCTAGCAAGCCAATCAAGTGATCAAACCTAGCTCCTTTCTTCCTGATTCATTCCCACTATCACCCCCCAACCACCATAAGTCAGGAACAACCAAATGATAATGGATCTAATTAATCCCTTTTTCTTTACATTGGTTAATATTTATATATATTCTTACACTACAAGACATTAATTCCAAACAATATTTGGAAAAACAATCTTGTGGTAATTAACGTTTCCAGTAGCCGATAACTGAAAACAGTAAATTCAAGAAAATAAGAACTGAAAATAAAAACAATGCAATCATGTAACTGCCAACTCAAAATTCACTCCCTTTATGTACTAGATATCAAGCAATCAACATCTAGCCAAGATAGAGAGAGAAAAAAGAATGGAGTAAACAGAAGAAAAAAAATATGTGACTCAAACCCTAGAATCACAGATTATTTACCCTCCCACAGATTTGAGGGTTTTAGTGGACTAAGGACGTCAGTAAGATTTCCGGTAGTAGCTCCATTCGAACTGATTAGGGCTTCGGGTTGGTGGACTGAGGGCTCCCTTCGCGTTGAATGGACTTAGGGCTTCGGGTTGGTGGACTTAGGGACGAGGGTTGAGGTCGAGGTGGGGAGGGCTGGGTCGGTGGTTGCTTGGCGCTTCGGGGGAGGAGATCGAGAAGATGAAGATGGAGCAAATCGGGAGGGGGAACGAAGAAGAGGAGTTTCGGGAGGGAGATTTTGAGGGGTGCGTTTCGAAAGGGGGAAAATGAAATGGTGGGGGTGCGATTCGAATGCTCAGCCAAAATCGGGAGAACCGGTCCACTGATTAGTGAACCCGGTCCACACGTCATGTGTGTGATGGCTGATGCGCACAGTAGGCTGATGCGCAGATTTACTCTTTTCGTTATTCAAAACATGATTATAAAAGATTGGAAAATGTTGGGCGTCTCGCTCTAGCTCCCGCTGGGTACCGCTTGCATATATATTTTTTTATCTTATTTTTTTAATTTTTTTTATATAAATTTTTTAATAATTTTAAATATTTAAAAAAAATATAATATTATTAAAAAATATTTTCTTAATTAGAAAGTTTTATTTTACTTCGTAATTAAGGAAGTATTTTTTAATAATTTTTTTTATTTACTAATTAAGAAAATATTTTTTAATAATATTTTAAATTTATTTTTTATTTTTTAAATATTTAAAAATATTAAAAAATCTATATAAAAAATAACTTAAAAAAAATACATAAAAAATACTACAACAGCCCCAACGGAGCCCAGCAGAAACTGTAGCATGATCCTTTAAATAACTAACATTTTTATAAAATAACCTATAAAAATAGCATCGCTTAACCGAAATACTCTCAATTTAAAATATATCCTAAAAATATTGTACCTATATCATTTGATAGAATACATCGGGTTTTGGACAATCTCTTTCTCAAAGATATCAAGGCAAGTTTTAGGTGATTTGAGATCAGCTATAAATAATAATATTAATTAATTAATAATAATAAAATATTAAATAATAATAGAAGCATCCCTCCACTATCCAAATAAAGCCTTAGATCTTGGAAGGATCACATCGATGCTAAACTTCGTTTCTTAAAATATTAGGAAAAACGAGACAAACGCGGGTGATCAAGGATTAGGGAGGTGCAGGGAAACAAAGAAAATGCGAAAGAATATAAAGAATTAATTAGGGGGGAATAAAATTAGATGGTGCGTGCATGCATATTATATGGTGCATTATTAATTGAGAATGATTAAATGAGGATGTGGTAGTACAGCATGGGATCATATACATAAAAAGTTCTTGGGCTTCTAGTTATGGAAAATCCACCTTCTTCAACCTTTCCCATTTTGGAACTGAATCTCTTTTACTTTGAGATGACCTCTAAGCACTCACGCAGCTCACTGCCCTCGCCATTTTTGGTGGAGTTCCTTTATGCCCTAAAGCTCTGAAAGAATCTCTAGAACTGGTAAATTTCCTTTGTGCACGAGTGTTTTTGGAATGTTCTAAGAGTTCCATTCAACGATTTCTCTCCTCTGGTATAACCTTAAATGCAAAAGATGGCTTACCTTTAAGACTAGTTAAGCCTTGATCAACGTTCAAGAAGAATCCATACTACTTTCTCGTTTTTCCTTAATTTATATTTAGAAAATAATTTACTCACAATAAAAATATATTATTTTATTAAAATACTTTCACTTTAATATATTATTATAAAATATATTATAAATGTATCATTACTCTTTATATTTTCATCTTCTAAAGAGAGAGAGGAAGAGAGTGACCAGGAATGACAACTTGAAAAGCAATGACATGACATTTTGCTGCACACATCTACGCCTCTCTACTCCAATAATCATCCACCACGCCTCCACCAGCTTATTGAAATCCTCTGGTCATGTTCTCGTCCACTACTTTAATTATCTCAACTTTATCATTATATATTTTTTAAATTTTTATAAAAAATATAAAAAAATTTATTTCTTTTCAAATTTTAAAATAATTTTTTTAAATTTTTATATAAAATATAAAAAAATATTATTATTAAAAAGTATTATTTTTGCCTATTTATAATTCATCATAACTCATTTATGAATCCAAACAAACCAAATTAAGTTTAGACAAAAAACTGTTAAGGATGAATGATCAAGCATCGCTACCAGCAGCTCTTGCATGAAAGAACGATTTAGTAGGAAAGTATTTGGCCTTAGAACGCTCAATGTGACAAGGATTGAGCATTAATTATCAAGTCTCCACTCCTGTATATAATATATTCTGCTGGGAGGGCTAGTTGGAAAATCGCATGCCGGCCGCATATTTGGATTTACTCAATTTTTCCAAACTTATTAAAGCCATCGTCCTCTCATTATTGCGCTAGCTAGCTACCGGCCTACATCAAAATCTAGCCTGCCCTCATTCCTTTCAGTTTCTTGTAGGTTGAAGATGATAATTTGAAATTGGAACTGTTATATACGTAGGAAATTAGCTAGGAATAGCAGTACCTTCGTTAAAATGTCTCTTCCGACGTCTGGTCGGTTTGGATGACCAGATGTTTATCTGTATGCATTGATGAAATGATTTTAGACATCTATAATAACTTTGAATAATGAGATAAAAAATTTTAATTTTAGATCAAAATTTAAAATATTATTTTTTAATAATATTATTATTTTAAATTTTAAAAAATTAAATTAAGATTTAAAAAAATTAATTAATTTATTATATTTTATTTAGAAATTTAAAAAAATTGTAATAATCAGAAATTTTATCTCATCTTGATTGCCAAACTTATCCTGGATTAGGTTTGGATGTTGAGATGAGAATTTTTAATTTGAGATGAAAGTTAAAAATTAAATAAAATAATATTTTTTAATATTATTATTATTTTGAGATTTGAAAATTTTGAATTGAAATTTAAAAAAGTTGAATTGTTTATTATATTTTATGTATAAATTTAAAAAAATTATAATGATGAGATGAGATGAAATAAAAATTTTGTGTTTCAAAAAACTTCTAAACCTGACATAAGTATTTTATCTATAAATTTTCAAATTCATCTCAAAATATTTATGACATAAACAGTAAAAAGCATATTAAATTCTAAAAAGTCAAACTATCTCATCTCATCTCACTATCTAAATATATATTTTTTTATAAATTATCTCATCATATCTTAACTCAATAAATCTTACTACTATTCAAAATATCTTATCTCATTTTATCTAAATTGGTTATCTAAATCGAGCCTCAGGCTCAACTTTTTCCTTCTACCCAATAATTTGCTTCAAAAAAAATTTTTTTTTATCAATTATTATTTATTACTTCATACTTTATATCTCATATTTTATGAAAAATATATAATTATAAATATATAGTATAAAAGTAAATAATGATCGATGATTGCATTCCTCGTTATTTCAGTTTCTCTGGCACCAAAAGCTAATGGAATTCGTTCTCCTTCGATATGATGAGGCTTAATTTCGTGAGGAAAAAAAAAAGGTGTATTTTGATGATCTGGGTCCCTCCCTTAGCTATATAGTACTGACAGTAGTTTCAAGATATTTTCATTGGTTAGGAATACAGCCAATCAAATAGAACCAATTCCTCCATGCGGTACTATGAGATCAGGCGGGGGGGCTTCACATACTGTTAAAAGAGTTTATAGAAAGCAAGGCACTTGAGGTGCCCCACATTAGAGAGGGAGCTACAGAGAGAGTACGTGCCTAGAGATATGATTTTTTTAGATGTTCCCTTATTCTATTATTTTTATACTCAATCTGGAGCCACAATATTTGGTCTGAAGTGACTTGCAGGTACTTCAAAAGTAGTATAAATAAGGTGCTTCAGCTTCCATGCCAACTACAAACTCGCAACTTATCTTATTACCTAGATCACTTCTCTCCCTTTCCTGCCTTGGTCTTTCAAGGTCAAAAATGTCAGAACCTCTCATTGTGGGGAGAGTCATTGGAGATGTTCTCGATTCTTTCACGAGAAGCATAAATATGACTGTCACTTACAATACCAAGCAGGTCTATAATGGGCACGAATTCTATCCTTCCACAGTCACCACCAAACCTAAGGTTGAAATTCAAGGGGGCGATATGAGATCTTGTTTTACACTGGTATATTGGAATAATTCCTTCCGTTAATTTATCTCCTCTTTTATGATCTGCATATACATATATATATATATCTCCAGTAATGCTGAAGTCCTCTTAATTTTATGTGCACCTTTGTTGTGTTCCTTTTATGTGCAGGTCATGACAGATCCAGATGTTCCTGGCCCTAGTGATCCTTATTTAAGGGAGCACCTGCACTGGTAACCCATAACCTCTGGCTCTGTCCAACAAAAAACAAACTTAATTACAAACAGCCAATTTGGCACGAATTCTCGGCTGTAGTACTGGTCCTAGCACATGATGATCTCATGTCATGCGCTTAATTAAGCATGAAAAGATAACATGCATATGTATATATATATATATATACACTTTCTAATATACAGGACTGAAGATTAACTAACTTTGTCACAGCCAGAACATATATATTTGTTTATCTCTGTGCTCTTATACTAATGTTTCATCTTGACCATTAATGTAATCTAATTATATGCTGCTGAATAATTAAGAACAGAACTAGTACCGGTTTTAAAATTCAAACTTCGATCTAAAAAGAAAACCAACATGAGGAGATCAAGAGGATGGGAATATACTTTTGGAAGTATGAATTAATATATTAAGTTAAAATAGAACTGGCAGAACTTATACTGTAAATTACATCTGCAGGTTGGTCACAGACATTCCCGGCACAACTGATGCTACATTTGGTATGTTTATTGATCATCTCTTCCAAATCAATAAAAAATAGAGTTACAGAGTTAGCTAGGGTGTTGATCTATTGTAAGTAAACTCATCATGATCTCTTGGTGGGTTTTTGTACATTACAGGAAGGGAGGTAGTGAGCTATGAGATTCCAAAGCCTAATATAGGAATCCACAGGTTTGTGTTTGTTCTGTTCAAGCAGAGAAGCAGGCAGTCAGTAACGCCACCTTCTACAAGGGATAACTTCAACACCCGAAGCTTTGCTGCAGAAAACGATCTCGGCCTCCCAGTTGCTGCCGTCTACTTCAATGCGCAGAGAGAAACGGCAGCAAGAAGACGCTAGATAGCTAATTAAGTACTGAAGCGAAAAAAAAACTCCATGTTACTGCAGAAACGTCCTAGCTATTAGAATAAAGTGCAGTACTTATCTAGCTACTAGGCTTTTGTTCAAAAGTGTTAGGATCTCTATCCTAGATCGATCCATTACCGTGTATGTGATAATGTGAAATAAAGCATGCAGATAAAAAGAATCACTCCCTGATCTGTATTTGAGACGTACGTACGCTGTATTTATTCTTTCCGGCCAGTGAAATCTCGTGTCTTTGTGATCTATTTCTCTGTCTAAAACTACTTTAGCTAGTGTCGTATATGTCTCCTTATAATCTACATGTGGAAAATGAAGCCTATTATTTTCAAAGGCAGAATCATATTAAGGACATGCATCTGGCATTAACCCAAGTTCCAACGTGCAGTTCTGTCCAACTTTTTTACTGTTTCCAGCTAAGAGCATTTTTATTGATTTGGCCAAAGTTCAATAATGGCTGAACTTTAACCAATGTGTCAAAAAATCACTACATGATTGGATTAGGCATTGCTATAAAATTTTAGACTTCAATTACAATAATTCTCTAAATTTATAGTGAACAGTAAGTTAGTCAAATATTATAATATTCAATTCTCACTCCTCTTACAAAATATGGAAGTATTTTTTATAATTAAGAAATTTGGTTCGATTTATTATTATTAAATATAAAATGTGATAAAAATAAATTAATTAGTTAATATTAATTAGAATATTAATTATTAAGTTAATTATAATGATAAGTTAATTATAATATAATTATTATTAATATTAATTTAATATTTAATAAATGTAATAAATATTAAATTAATTTAATTTATATATAATTATTATTAACATCTAATTGATAAAATTATAAAATGTAACAAAAATAAATTAAATAAATAATTATTAAATAAATAATATTTTATTATAAAGTAAATAGATAATTATTGAATTTAAATAAAATAAATAAATTTAATTCGTATGATATTTAACTAAATTTTTAACATCCATTTAACCAGCCAAGCCAATGAGATGCTATAATGGTGTTGGCTTCATCAATGTTACGCAGTGGTTCCGAGCTTGAAGAAAAGTGAGGACCATACATGATCGGTATCACATCGGCCATCGTTTCTCACCTCCCTTCTCCTGAATTACATGTCGTATTCTGCGAAGTGCAAAGCTCGATGTGGGCCGGACGTTTTTTGACAGTGTCGTCGACCTTCACGGTGTACACCCATGGCATAAAGGTAATGATATCCTTCCGACTCACTACTACTCTTTTACTATCCAAGTGCCCACGTGACATTATTTATTTATTTTTCTCTTCCTCCACCTTCTGCCTTCCCTCCGCCTACTGCATTTTCTCTATCCGAGATCCAAAAACTACAAGAAGCTTTTGGGAGAAGTCTCCCGTTCGCTCGCCCAAAATCCATTTCTCACTCTCAAAAGCTCAGCTCGACCAAACCGCCCTCTCCTCCGACAAATGCCCTCCCTCAGACCAAAAGCCACCCAAACGGTGCCGGAAAGGGTACCGGTCTGGCCAGATTTCTGAAGATGGAAATGAGTTTAGGATTCTCCACGAGAACAAAGAGATGGACACTTCTGAGCTGTTGCAGATCATGAAGGAGAGCGCCTGGAAGCAGGATTGGGTGAAAAATAGAGTTTTACACCATCCAATTATAGTTTGACACGTATGAATTTTAGGAAATGTAAACTATAATTAGTTGTAGAGAAAAAATCTCTCCCCTCCCCTCTGCATCGTCTTCCCCACTACCCCCGGGCGACTCTTTCATCTCTCTCTCTCTCTCTCTCTCTCTCTCCTCCGAATCCGACGGTCTGATCTCGGCCCCCATCTCTCTCTCTCTCCTCAGGCCGAAGTGAGGAACCTGAACCTTCAATCAATCTCCCTCGCGGCCTTCACTGAATCATAGGTACATGCATTGAGCCTAGCCATGGCTGCCAGATGCTGCAAACTATATATGCTCATGGAGCACATCTTTGTGCATATATATATAAAAAAAATGTGAACTGAAAAAGGGTTAAGAAAAATAAGTTTTAAGTGTTCATTTAGACTGAAATTCACGGTGACCCATGTCGCCTAACAACTAATTATTTCTGGAGCTTGACTTCATTGAAAAGCACCAACAATTTAAGATTTTACAGAGATGAGTCCAGAATTAATAATTTTGTCTCACTTGAGAAGCTTTTTTATGGACTTGATAGCCTTGGTTTGATGAGATATATATGTAGCCATGTAGATTCATGAACCGATTACATCGACTGGAGAGAGAACGAAAGATGGGCTGGAGAGAGAGAGAGAGAGAGAATAAAACAACCGAAATGCTGAGAGGAGTGCGGAGAATGAGACAGGATTGAGGGTAATGGTCTACAGTCGCACTCACGGCAAACAAAATAAAAAGCTTACGTGTTCTGTTTTCATTGAATGGTGTAAATTTCTACTTTACACGTTAGCCGGTTTGAAGCTTTTTTTCATCATGAAGTTCAAGAAACTCAGCGTGATGAAGCCGTTCCATTTTCAACAGTCAATGAGAGCTCTGATCAGTTTAGGAGAGAGAGAGAGTGTACGTTCTCTGTTTTAGGGGAGTGAATGGACCAGAAGACTTCTGCCACAAGTTTTCGAATTTCGGGCAGTGGAAATGCAGTAGGTAAAAGAAGAGAAAAAAAAAAAAAGCCACGTGTGCTCATAGGTAGTAAATGGTGGTAGTCGGTAGTAGGTATCATCACCCTTTGTGGTCCCTTTCCATAAATGGGAACACGGTTTCCATATATAGTAAATATAAATTTTGCTATATAATAAACGTTCCTTTTAATGGCTGCAAACGTTTTATCCTCGAATAACAAATTAAGCCGATACCAGCCAATTCAAGTACTACTGTAGGGTTTGATTGATTAGCCATCCGCTGGCCGGTAATTATAATGTCTACATAATTTTTTTTTGGAAAATACTTTTCCCCGGTAAAGTTTCTATCTAAAATTTCTACCGAATTGTATTTTATTTTATTTTTAAAAAAATTTTATTTAATAATTAAAAAATTATTTTTAAATGAATTTATGATTTTTTTATATTTTTTAAAAATGTTTAAAGTATTTAAAAAAAGAAGAAGAAGTTTTTGCAGATTCTCTTAAGAATCCTCTGTTGCCGTAGCTGTAGCAGAGTCCTTTTTTTTTTTTTTTTTTTTTTTTTTCAAGCAAAATTGTTAAACACCCTTTTACTGTCTAGCTATCAAAAGATTATAGACGTGTGTAATTAATTTATTAATAATAAAAATTATATTGTGTGGTGTTTGACAAGGGCTGATAAAATGATAAATAAGTTTAGTAAAAATAAATTTATAAATTGATATATTTTTATGTGAACCGTTAAATTTATTATATAATAAAAATAATTTTATAATTTAATATATCGTATCTAACTACCTCATAAATTTATGAGTTTATTTTTATAAAATCCATTTAGACTAAAATATTTCTATTACTTCTCAATGCTTAGCCTATAAATATTTAAAAAATTGAAATGAAATGAGATGAAATAATATTTGAAAATTAAAAAATATATATATTATTATAATATAATTTCTTTAGATTATTTTTGTTTTGAAATTTGAATTGTTTGTTATATTTTATTTGAAAGTTTTGAGAAATTATAATGATTAAATGAAATGAAATGAGTTGAGATTTGAAATCACCTAAATGTCCCTGTAACGTAACACAAAGATATACCAATTCACTCAACAAATTGGTTAGTCGTCAACCGAGCAATTATTTAATAATAAAGTAATAACATAAAGTAAATAAATTGTATAACAGAAATATTGATAATGAAGGAAAACCCTTTAAAAAAAATTTTAAAAGTAAAACCCTACAGAGCAGTCAAATCCATAAAAGTCAATTTTATTATTTGAAAATCAATTACAATAAAGTTTCAATTACAAAATATTTGTCAATTGACACTCTTATTCAACCAGACAAACGATCTGTTTGTCTCTACCGCAATAGCAATTATAACCTCTGATGATCTTCAAACATTGACTTTTCTCCTAGAACTTCAATGGTTGGATCACAATCACGCTATCTTAATCTTGGATCAAATATCACATTCTTTGATAGAAATAATATGAAAATTTTCACTAAAATATGTACTGAAAAGTTTCTAAAAAATATCCCGAAGTGAATATCTACAGATCATAACCAATAAGATCTCTTAAATAAACAATCTGAAAGTAGTTTGAATTGCAGTATGATTCTGCTAACGGAACAACTCTGTAGCGAGGGACTCTTCTGACTGGATGTTAACTCATGTTACTTAATATTCTCAGTAGTAGCAGTTTCTCATTCAAACTCTTTTCTGGATAATTACAGAACTCTTGAAACTCGATTTTCAAACTCTTAACTTATCTAAAATACTTCCCAATAACTTTTAAATAAACTCAAAATAGTGATAAATAAAGTCAAAGTATTTTACATTCATCCAAATTACAAAACCAAAAAATAAGATAAAGTCTATCATTTTAATTACCAAGTCTTATCCAAATTTATCAACTACCTTTGGGACCAAGAATATCTTGGATATTCTAAGGCCCCGCTTGGATACACAGATGAGATGAGATGAGATGAAATGTTTTGAATAGTAGTTGAATAAAATATTAATAGAATATATTTTTTAGTATTATTTTTATGTTGAAATTTGAAAAAGTTGAATTGTTTATTATATTTTTGTATGGGGATTTGAAAAAGTTGTAATGATTGAGATGAGATGAGATGAGATAGGGGTTTTGTGTAAACAAACGGGGCCTTAAGAATATTTCACTACTATTTATTATTAATTTAATATTATTTTTCACATATTTATTATTATTATTCATTAATTTTTACTATTATTTAATATTATATATATATTTTTACTATTCACAACTATTTTAAATACTTCTCACTACTTAAACGTACCGTCACCCAGCTAGTCCTACTCAAACTCTTGCATCTGCAGGATCAACTATGAACCCAAATAATCCTGCAGGTTATATATAGTTCAGAAATCTGAATAATTTTCAACGCAGGATATGATTAAAGAAGGTAATCGAGAAATGGATTCGATTCTATACCGTCCGTGACTCCGTCTAGGTGTTGCTGAAACTGATAGTTTCTAGACTTTTTTTAATTATTTTTTATGTATAGTACATGACGCGCGGAGGATAAAAGTTATTTGAAAAGCTTCAAAGCTAGCTATAATTTGGATTAAAAGTCCGTTTGCATATCTAAGCTTGCAATGCAATCTTCAAATTGAAATTGAGATTATATATAATATTATTCATTATTTAAAAAAAATTATATTTATAATTTTCAAATAGAAATTATTTGTACAAGCCATTCATTAAATAGAAAAAATATTATTTTGATAAAGATATTATTATAATTTTAAAAAAATTTAAAAATAAAATTAATGAGACTTGTAATACAATTCCTAAATTGAGACTGTATGTAACATTGCTCTTTTTTTAAAAATATTTAATAGATTTAAATATTTTTAAAAATATAAAAAATATATTAATATATTTAAAATCACTTCTGTAATTACTAAATATTTTTTTTTTCACCAAACAATATATTTGAACGGTACACTTGAGGGGGCAAAATAGCTTTTCTCAAATACCTAATTCTGATTATTTTTCTTTTATATTAGTGGAGGTGTTAAATAAGTAAAATTCTCGTGTTTGAAAAACCCCAAATCCCCATGTCCAACAGACTCGTTACAAAAATATGAGTAGCACTATAGCAACCGTTAGTGGTTTTAGGATTTTTATTTTTGTAATTTTTATATGTATTTTTTTAACACCTTTAAATATTTAAAAAAATAAAAAAATTTAAAATATTATTAAAAAATACTTACTTAATTATTAAGTAAATAAATAATAATAATAATAATAAAAGCATAACGGTAAAAATTAGCAGTAGAAACTATCGGTAAGAATAATATTACTCTAGAAATATTTTGAAGAAATCTACACAACCTCCACATATCTCATTTTTTTTAATTATTATTATTTTTACCAAATATTTAATATAAGAATAATGAATAGAAGAATTGAATTAGTTTAAAAAGAATAAACTCAAAAAAAATATTTAAAAAAATTAAAACATTGAAAAATTTTACAATAAATATAGTGTGTGGATATTTGAAAGATTGTGTAGCATTGTTTAAAAAAAAAAAAAAAAAAAAAACTTGTTATAAAATATTCATTAAACCAACGTATATATAGCTACCTTGGCTCTTTAAATATAGCCAGTATACCATACGTTGCAGTACTCTCAAACCTTTCTTTATTCATTTTACTTAATTTCTCTCTCCTTTTTCTCCCAGTATTTATTATTCTAAGGATGAGAAATAACATTTTAAGATAATAGAGAAGAAATAGAGTTTTTTGAAGTCTGTAATGAGAAAATAGGTGGGTAAAATGGAGAATATTGCTTTTCGGGTCTTGAGAACACAGATTGTTAATGCCGGAAATGCTCTAACAATTAATTAATTAATAGAAAGATAATATTTGTAGTTATAGTCTGCTTAAACGCACCGTGTATTTTTTTTTAAAAATTAAATAAATATAAAATTCATATAAAAATTTTTAAATTTTTAATTATAGAATTCACTCTCTAAAAAAAATGTACGGTATTTGTAAAAACATACGTAACATTATTTTAATTTATAAATCCATTCATGCGTCAGAACTAAACGCACAGTATATAGATTCTGCAAGTAAAAAAAATAAAAAATAAAAAGAATGACCTGAGAAAACTTTCAAATGTAATGATGGTGGGGCTGAGAAATTCGAGCAGGGCCCTTCATTTCCATGACAATGACAAAAAGGGTTCCGACGAATCGGATCTTTTACGTGGGCGGGGGGAGTGTTTGTAGGCTTGTAGCGTCCCAGACTACACATGGTTGATCTTCATCTACCTTCGTTGTATGACCAAAAGTGCTCCTACTGTATTCAGACGAGGCTAGCTACGTACCATCTACTTTCTCTCCTCTCTCATCTCCTCTCTTTTTGTTTCTTTCCTTCTGCTTTCGAATTTGTTCTCGATTCTAATCATGAACAAGAGATCGAAGTCATTGGCCTGCCTGGCTCATTCCAAGGAGGGACGAGTATCCACGAGAAATTTAGGTAAGTTTGTATTCAAACTCATTTCAATTCATTTTATTTTATTATTATTAATTTTTTAAATTTTTACATAAAATAGAATAATAATTTAATTTTTTTTAATTTTAAAATAATAATAATAATATTAAAAATTTATATTTTAATATTATTTTATTCAATTTTTAATCTTTATCTAAAATCATTTATCTCATCTCATTAAAAATAATAAATAAAAATCGAGAGATAGAATATCCATAAAAAGTATTGAAGTACTCTGCCTGGAGGAGGCGGCATAATAATATGTACCTTATATCTGAGTATATATGACACCATTTCGCTTTATTTATACCACGGCTAATAGGTAAGGTCCAAGGAGTAAAGAACCTACACTTTCAGTTTCACATACGACCCAACACTCTATAGAATAATTCTATAGACAACTGCCCAGTATCCCCAGTGCGGCATCAGGTCCGACGTGTAAAAATAAAAAGGGCAACGTTTCATTTCACTATGAAGATAGAAGGGCCTCCTTTGGGGCCTCCTTTGGTCTCCATCCCCATTTTGCTCTCACATTCTCTCTTTCTATTTTCTCCTTCTTCTTCTTCATCCTCACACCTCTCTGCGTTGCTCCTATCCAAAATCTCCTCAGCTTCCAAAAGATAAGGCCCTAAAGTTGCAAATCTGAGTGGTCATAAAACTTGTGGCGGCGGTTTCTGTTGGGTCCCGACGTGATGGTGCTCCTGGTGTGATGGTTGTAGAGGTTGGCAAAAGGAAAAGTGGGTGCTTTGTTTTGTGGAGGTAAAATAGAGGCCTCTTGGTGATGGCCAGCAACGGCTCCACGTGGCTCATGACTAAGCTACGGCGGTGAGCTCTTTCGGCATGCTTGGCTCCTGGTGATGGTGGCCAGCCGTGGTGCAACCGTTGCCCGTGGTTGTGAAGGAGTCTTGGCAGAGGGGTGGTTCACGGTGGTCGGTCGCAGTGCATGCATACTTCGAACGTACACGCATGGGGGTTGTAGCTGGTGGCTTTTGTCCGTGCATGGAGCTGCAATCGGTTAGGCCTTGGGCAGGGGTTGGCGGTAGCTCAGGGAGTGGCCAAGCTCGAATTCTAGAGGTTAGAATAGAGTAGTCACCATTTTTGGCGTCGAAGTAGCTGAAGCTCGGATTCCAGAGCGAAGTCGAGGCTGGCTCGGGAGGTTGAAGTAAGAAGAAAATGGAGCTGAAAGCTTAAAAAAATTGGGTAAATACAGAAAAAGTCAAACAAAAAGATTTCCTCTAAATTCAAAGTAGAACGGAACTCTAGGATAGGAGTGTGGTGGGGACAATGCGGTTTCCAATCAAGAGTTTCAAGGCCCATTTGTTCTCATCAGTGTCGTCACCTTCACCAGGGAAAGGTTCTTTCCCGCTTCATTTCTTCTTTCCGCTTTCTTCTTTCATTTTTGTTTTTATTTTTATTTTATTTTTTAAATTAAAAAAATGACGTGGCATATGCCACGTCATACGGGGACGCAACGGGGGTGCAACCCCAATTGTCCCTAGCATTTCTGACACTCTATAATACCTATAAAAAATGATAAGTTCAGTCGCTGGGTACAAGCACCATGTAAGTAGCTGCATACATGGAAAAAATATATATATAAACGAACCGTTTCGACTTCACGGTCTTCCCTCAAAATTTTTTTTTTTCTCAATTCCCTCCTCTTTGCGTTTCTCTCCTCCTAAGTTTCCCTCCTCAAGAACTCTTTCTCTCCACTCATTTCCTCTTTCAATCCTTCCACGAAGTGCCTCCCTTCCTCGACAACAAGTCTCAGCTCAACTCCTAAACTTTCCCTCCTTCGTTTGCCTCATTTCCCCAGCTCTCCCTCATTCTCTCTGTGTTTCGTTAAGGCCTTCGATGACGGCACCCGGTACCGCCCCTACAGCCACTATTTAGTCACCGGGATCAACAAGTACCTTAACAAGGTCATTGGCAAGGACTCGTCCAAGAAGACGGCAAAGAAATCACGCGTCAAGGTCTTCGTCAAGCTTGGGTTCAGCTATGATGAAATCCCTGAGCTCTGCAACACCTTGCCTGCACTTGAGCTCTGCTATTCCATGAGCTAGAAGTTCATGGACGAACATCAAAAGTTGCTAGAAAATGTTGAAGTGGTAGCCACGGATTCCTTCTCTTCTGTTGCGAGCTCGATTGCCAATGGGCAGGCTTCATGAGATGGCTCTCATAAGAAGATGGCTCTACAAGAACTTGAAACCTGAAGGCTACGAAGTGATGCTTTGTTCTATGAGGAGGAGAGTTTTGAGGAAGAAAATGGTATTGAGGAAGATGGGAGTGAGAACACTGATAAGAAAATGAAAAAGCACTCACTTTTCCGTTTTGTTTGGCATGGGATGATGATGAGCTTATGTCCCTATTCTCTAAGAAAGGAGAAACCCATGTGTGTATGAGGAGTTTGATCTCATATGAGCCTCTAATGGCGACTTGGAACGAGGCTGTGGATTGGATTTTGAGGGTTAAACCGCATTACGGGTTCTCTACTTTGACCATTTTTCTCACGGTGAATTTCTCACGGGGAGTGAAGAATGTTTTCCTTTGGGATTTATGGATTGCTCTATGGTAGAGAATTGAGGGAGTGAAGAGGGGAGTGTGTTTCTGTACGAGGTGGGAGTGCTGGAAGAGACAGAAGGGTTTAGGGATTATCGGGGTGCAAAGTTCGGCCGCTATGGGAAAAATAAAGAGAAAGAAAAAGAGAGAGGTAAATGCAAAGGATTTGAGCCTGCTCTGTTTTACATTTGTCGAAGAACAATACTCTGCTAATCACCCACTCACCAAGTTTGGCTTTTTTCTTTCTTTACTTTTTCTCTTTTACTGTTTTGTACTGTGTTTTATTTTTTTATTCCACGTAAGATTGAATATATTGCCTTTTACCCCCCGTTTGCACTCAACAGAACTGAACACCTATATAGGTTTGGTTTGCCCTGCAAAATTGCACTTTTTTCTCATTTTATTTCAAATATTTTTTCAATTTGTTTAAATATTTAAAAAAAAAAAAAATACATGAATAGTCATTTCTTTAATCATTAAATAAAAAAATATTAAAAAATAAAATAAAATATATGAATGGTCAAAGAACAAACTCAAAAAATATAATATTATTTTCCTATATATATTAGGAAGCCTACTAGCTACCCAAAATTTGGGTCCTTCCAGCCAACATTCTAATGGGTAATTAATATCGAACACCCATGCCTTGGCCCACAAAACCTGCTGCAACCCCAATTCAAGAACTTTTGGTGCAGCTTGATTTGCCAAGCGCAAGCCCAGTCCAAACTCAAGTCCAACTTTGTTTAAAATTGTCTGCCCCATTCCCATCCCCTTCGCTATTAAAATCCGGGAAAATAATTTAGGACAAGGCAAGGAAAAAAAGAAAGAAAGAACCAATGTAAAGGTAAAACAAGCTATAACATTTGACACTAAAATTGAGTTCGCGGAACCTTTGAATTTCGTGTACAACAACATGATTGTTACAGAAAAAGGGGCTAATCTTCCTTCCTGTTAATGGCTCAATAGACCTCACACAAAAAAGAAAAAGAGCCCACCACATTGATTGATTTAGCATTTGCACTAAGCTTTCATTTGACTCCGAGGTACCTCAAAAGCCCCCAAGAAAGGCAACCTGAGAAGTTCACCAAGGGGCATCGGCTCCGCAATCGTAACAAACTTGTCGGACTTTGCCAACAACGATTCGCATGATTTTGATACGGTTGGAAAAGCGCCGGAAACATCTTTGGGTAGAATCGGAACGGCCCCGGAGACGTCGGATATGGGGAGTAGACAATTGGCAAGAAGTGCATTTCCGGTTGCCGTGAAATAGCTGTCCCAGTAATGTGGAGGAGGGATGCTGTTAACGGCCTCGAGATTGATCTCGAAAAGGTCTTCGTCCTCCATGTCTTCTAAACCTTTGAGGGAGAGATCATCATGTTCTGAAGGATCTTCCACAAAGAACGCCATGATGGTGCTAGCTAGCTACGTTTGTGGGGTTGCATTAAAAGTTCTGTGGTCTCGTATATATGTCCCATTGGTGGTTGGGTAGTGGGAAGGTGGTAAGTTAAACGCCCTTCAACAAATCTATAACCGTAAAGAGGATTTGGAGGTTGGTCCCAAGATGGCATCTTTAGCAGCTCCTCTTACTTCCATCTAACGTGTTGCTGACATAATGCCCGTGCTTGTCTTCTTTCGTTTTCAACTGTTCTTCTAAAACTCTTCATTAAAAAGAAAAACTTAATCTGTATTTTGCGGTAAATAACTTCTCTCCAGGAGGAAAAAAAAGCAAAAAGTTAAGGCACACTTCTAATGAAGGAAGAGACCATTGAAAGAGTAGGTTGAAGAAAAATCTACAAGCACTATAACGTGCACTAAAGTTGTTTGTGTCGAGGGGAGTGGAGAAGGATCGCCTTTTTTTCTCAGGACAAAAGGAGAGGCTTTCCTTTTCACAATTCCAATCCTCTCTAGTTTATTCCTCCTCTCTCCTTTTCTTCCTTATGAATCATAATATTTCTCCTTTTTTCTTCATGGTATTGGAGTATAAACCCAACGTATTGAAACACCAGCTTTATACTTTCCCCTTCATTGAAAGCGTCGCAGCTTAATCGGCCACCCTATTAACAGCCGCCTCAATCAGCCCATGTGTGGCTACCACGCATATACAGCTTAGTGCTATTGACATGAACAATTCACAAATCCTCATTTTAAGAGTAATGTTAAATCAGTTGTGGAGGGGCAAACACCATAGAATCCTTTTGGAAAATAGTGGTTTATTATTAAATTTTTTTAATTTATTATATAAGTCCCATATTTATTCAATTATTTTAAAAGAATTGTGCGGCACTTGCTCATTCTACGACTGTAAATATAATTTCTCTTCAATTATAATTATTTAATTTAATTTCTTGATTTGATTTTGTTAACTATAATGTTTATTACTTTATTGAGAACTCTCCACCTACTCCTATTGTATTTTCATTTTTATGGTCCTCCAAATAAATATAAAAACAACAAATGCATTAAAGGTCGTTTTGAATTTTCTGGATTAACTATAATTTATAAACCGTGTTTGTTCCTCCTTTATTGACCAACTAACCCCCCAACTTCAAAACCTACCATCTGATGAATCTTTGATTGCTGATATACAATCTGGTGATCTATAGTGGTATATTAAAGGGTATTCAAATGCTGTTCTCGGAATCATAACTCATTGCCTTGAAATCTGACGATGTACAGACCTGAAGTTAATATTTTAGCAAATTTCAGGTATTAAGTTTCATGGAGTAATCATTTTCCCATTACCACCCGATCCTTGCTGTGGAGGAATTTCTATGAATCACTTGGTCATGCTTACCAAGTGACCAATAAAGAGAATATACAGCATTCACCTGAGGCTACAAAATTCAAAAAACTTCCAAGTCAAGGGTTATTTCCTGTTATTAGTTTATAGTTATCTACCATCTACAGTACAATTCCAATTGGTCGATAACAATAGAGCAGTGGGAGCCCTTTCAAAGTATAGACGAAGAAGCACATAATGAGCGAGGCTGTTGATTCACATCCACCAAAACCATCAAACAAAGTCAAAAGAAGTAGACCCAACTACCTCAACAAAAACTCAGGATTTTGCACATTTTCTCGACTATATAAATAATCGAGCAATAGTAGTTTGAGTCCCGACCAACAATTCCAAACGCAGGACTCCTCCAAGCAGATAGTTAGATAGCACAATATAACCATATTAATCAATATCATCCTGATTCAGGGGGTTAAAAGTCAACCTTGAACACAATTTCAAACAGACATCAAGGTTAGGGTATTAACGGACATACACCCTCACCTAAGATTTGTTCAAGAAAGGACTCAACATTCAAAGCGTATCATCTCTAACCTTCTTATCATATTTCAAATATGATACTTCATTTTAAAAACCACCAATGGAAATGACATTCCAGAATAAATTTTGAACAGAAACCTCACAAAACAAAACAAAAAATCTTTACTGCACATAAAAGCTAACGAGAAATCTGCACCTAGGAGATGACGTTTCTCCTACACCTTAAAACTAGGAAAAGCAGAACACTGCAAAATCCATGGCTTGTTAAGAGATCCTTGTCACGGACAACACTGCGTCCAGACATACCAGAGGAAAAGCCCTTGGTGCCTCTACTTAAGTAGTCATAAAACACAATTGCGGACAATTATAAAGGCGAGCTTTAAAATTCTAGACTGAGATCTCCTTGCCCTTGAAAATAACCCAAGCGGGCCAAGCACAATCTACCAGTTATACACCAGAAAAACTACCACAGCATCATTGCAAGCATACAGTAACAATTGATTGAACCATAGGTATTCTTGTCTACCAGGACCATGATATCCATAATCACTCATGAGTTACTAATACAGTTTAAAAGAAACAAAACGTACAGATTCAAATAAGGATGCTAAAACAATTTTCATGTCCCTTAAAAAATTGTACAACACATTGAAAACACCATTATACGGATACATGATTTGATTTGTGATTAAACCTCACGCACTCGGCAAACCCAGTCTGTATACATATAAATTGTCATTTTGAATCCCAGGAAAAAAAAAACAAAAAACAAGCACATAAACCACACTGCTCTAATCAGAAGGAGGCTCCTCCAAGTTTTAGGCTTAAAAGCTAGAACTGAGAGCTGGCTAATTAGAACTGATTGCATTCCCCAACCATCAAGGTGGGGGACTGGCATAACAAACAACTGCTTCAAAAAATAATTGCCTGGTTTTGCTTTATTCTATTTCATTCTTACTTATGAAAAACGGAAAAACTTTTACCATCTTTATTGAACAAGAGATTCAAAAACACATTGAAATGAATACTCTTTTCCAAGTTAAACTGACAGGTCCTAACACATGAAATTTTTCGAGAAAGACTACCAAGAACAGGTTGATGTGCAAAGGGAAGGCAGGCGCATCTCCCTCTCATTTGCAATATTTATCGACCACGGGATGCAAAAAGACTTATCAAAATGAAAAGTCCCTTTTTCAAAGTTAAGCTGACAACTTTCCTAAAATGTTTAACATGGACAGGTCAATTTGTGATGGGAAGGTTGAGGCATCTACCTCTCCCCAGATAGCCACATTTCAATTAGATGCACACTCAGGAAGGATGTTCTTTTGGATAAGTACTCAATTACGATATTTGCAAAGTCATTTTACTATTTTTAGCAAGAACAAGGGCAAGCCCATTCCAAACCACTTTATGGGCCAAAGGAATCATTTGATTGATGTTCAACTCACACCATGAATCCAAGGATATAATGCACAACAAAGGTAGAGAGTAAATTACACAAGTACACCCAAACAACCCTAGTGATTTGTTTCAATTAACCCATGCGCTGAAAGCAAATATGTAGTTGCAGAAAGGTAGTCAAATGCAAACACTTTGTTACCAATTACACTGAGTTTGGCGCTCATAATCCTCACTCAAAGTGAATTTTCAAATGTAACTCTCACCATTTTTGTAGTTTTTAAGTGTTCGTTTAGCTTTCAGCATTCACAAAATATGATCATGAGATGTCACAGGTTTGACTTCTCTTGGGATCAAACTGCATGAGCCCAAGGGGTAAGGACAAACTTGTTTGCATGAGCCCCATGTCACAGGTTTGATTCCCCCTTGGATCAAAGTGCGATTTAAGTGGGAGGCCATGGTGGTGGGTTGCTGTGTTAGTCTCCTTGGGAGTTTAGGTTCCATGGGTGAGTCCCAAGGGCTCTGCCCTGGGGTGGTTCCCCCATCATAAAAAAAAAGAAAAAAAAAGAAAAAAAAAAAAGATCATGACATGTAAGTTAAAAGCTTAATGGATCATTGGCAGATGGATACATAGAGGTCTCTGAATAGCACATTTGTTCACTACCATTGAAATGCTTTCAGTAAAGCTGATGTTTCTGCCAGAGAACACACCAGCCACAGAATTTTAAAGAACCAAAAGGATAATCAGATAAAGGGCCAAAAACCTAATCAAGCAAACAGGCCCAAATGAAAGGTGTTCATAACCGATCCTTAAAAATGCAACATTATACCAAACAATGAACCGACGTGAAAGAAGCCCCACAGAGTATAAAGAAGCCCACAAACACCTATTTGCTTCACAAATTCGACAATAACACAATAGAAATTTATACCTAAAAACCTCAGACAAATTCATTTACAAGTACCATCTCCATTTTCTACGACATAAAATGCATTCTAATTATAGCATTTAGATTCATGCGGATGAAAGGCAACAAAAACTACATCTACAAAGAACACGTGTTCTATTAAACCAAAATTTTCAATTTCCAATCACCGGACACAATTTCACACTAGAATATAACAAGCAGCGAGAACAGAGTGTAAATCAATAAACACGCATACGCTATCAGTCCTCGGTGTTCGTCGCCGCCATCAGCGAGCGCGACCATGAGACCTGTGCAGACCCTCGTCGCCCAGAACACGAAGACCGCGGCGATGACAAACCGGACCGCGCCAACTTGCGGCACGAACAGCGACACCGCAGAGAAGATCACCAAGGGAAGCATGCAGTAGCCGACCACGCCCGTACAAGTGTGCAGATCGAGATTACCGTTCCTTCCGGCCAGCATGTTGAATACCACGTAGAGGAAGATGGAGGAGACGACAATCCAGCCTAGTATGACGCCAAACTGGATCTTCCCAGCGAGTAGCTGGAAGAGGCAGAGGAACATGTATAGAAGAATCGGTCCGGACAGGTCCGAGTCCTTGTGAACGGCCGGGTTAACCCGAAACGGGTTGAGGATCGCCTTAGTTTTCTTCCAAATTTGTTCCGGGTGGATCCCGAGCTCGTCCAGCAACGCCTCCTCGTCCTCAAAGCCCGTGCCTCCGGGTGCGCCGCCTCCGCCGCCAATAGGCCCACCGTACATCGAGGTGGAAGAGGTGGAGGCCGTTGCGGACCCAATGTCGAAAGACATGAAGGGGATGCTGGATCCCGAAGGTCGTTGAGACTGAAATGGTGCCGTCGCAACTCGCCGTTGCTGGACACCACTTCCAGCCGCGGGGTTTCCGCCGGAAGGGAACACCACCGGCGGCACCTCGAATTTCTTATTCATAATTTCGAATTGGATAGCCTTTTAAAAGAGCTCTAGAAAAAAACAGTTTTTTTTGGACTGGGAATAAAAGATGACGCGAATAGTGAATGATTCGCAGAGGTCCGATTCCCGAAGATATATTACGAGCAAGAGGAGGAGGCAGCGATGAGAGTGTTGCGTGTCGTTCTGCACAAGGAAGTGATACTGATCGAGGGCACTTTCGACATCCTTGCCGACGAAGGGAAATGAGACTGGAGTCCTGGGAGGGCAAGAGGGCTCGTAGTCGGTAGTAATGGGGTGGTGACGTTTCCTATGTCGCGATATGACCTTCTCACCCTCGAAAGGAAATGAGAATTACCCTACCTTAAACGAGAGGAACGCGTCTCTTGGGTCGCGTAAGAAAAATCGCTCGCCTTGTTTTTAAAGGTTTTGTGGTGAATAATAAAAAAAACTCTTTCTTCCTTTGCATAATTTTTTTTTTTTTTTAAGTTTGGATGGAAAATAGTAAAACTTCCATGCCATTTTTTCTAGCCTCGCGTACCAATAATTCCCGGTATAAGAAATGACCCCGACATGTACAGGTATTTAGTATCAAATTATATATATATATCATGAGTCGATAGTTTCAGTTACTTGCAAAGTAAGGCCCGGTTTGATTCTGGTATATGGTATAATGTTTGGTTTGTTATGGTTTTTTTTTTTTTTATACATAGGTTTGGGTTTTTTTGAATATATGTAATCTTCGGGTATTTGACTTGCTTTTGGTTTGGTGTCTAGGTTTTTTTTTGAGGTTTGAGTTTTGGTTTTTCCTAAATATTTGTAACTCTCAAGTTTCGGATTGTAACCATAGTTTTTTTCCGTCATAAGCGAGCGTTATAAAAAAAATTAAGATATCGTCATCTTCTAAAAAAAAAAACTCGATTTGATAAATAAATCAAATCATTTCATATGATCTGATTTGATATAAATTAATCAAACTTTCACATAAAATATAATAAACAATTTAACTTCTTTAAATATCAAAATAATAATTCTATTTTAACAATATTTTTTTTTCAACTTTCAACTTTTATCTCATTTCAACTGTGTAATCAAACGAGACTTAAGAGAGATTATGATTGTATCTGTTTTTAAGTGAGATATTATCTACTTTAAGAGTATTGACATTGGACTAGTCAAATGTCAGTTAAGTTCAAATTTGAATTATTTTTTTTTTCAAAATCATTTATATTGGATTAGTCAAATCATTTCAAGTCAAGTTATGAATTATATTAAATAGAAAACTAAAGTCCTATTTGATGAGTTACTGTTCACCAACCAAAATAATATTTTATTAAAAAATATTTCCACTTTTCTCACTCAATCTCGTGGATCCTCTCTTCATTCATTCATTTTCTCTTCCATTCTTCTTCCTTTTTTTTTTTTTTTTTAAAAAATTTGTTTGGACAGTAAAAATTAAATTATTAATTAATATATAGAGTGTATTTGTAAAAAAAATTTAAAAAATTTAAAAAACTTAAAAAATTATTAAAATATATAATATAATATTATTATTAATCTAATGTGAATTAACCTTTTCAAAAGTTTTATCTATAGAATCTCTAAGTTTTATTCAAAATCACTTCGTTTGGATGTTAAGCTAAATTGAGTTGAGTTGAGCTAACTATGAATAATAGTGAGTTGAAATGGTAGAGTGGGTTCTGTGAGACCTATTTAAGATGTGTTTGGATATTAAAATGAATTTAGATGTATTTATGAGAAGTTACAAAAATTATAAATTTTAAATAAATTGAGATGTATTTAGTAATTTAATCATTAAATATTTAGACATTAAAAAAAATTTAAATCTAAACGGAAGTCAAACTGAGCTGGGTTAAAAAACCAAACGCACCTGACCATTTGCCAATGCCCTAAGCTCTAAACCGGTGCAAAAGTTCTTTTATAGTTATTAGAAGTTTTCAAACTGATGCCAAAGTTCTAAACTAATAATTAATTAATATTCTCGTATATTTCATGATGCGGGGAAAATTAATGAAGACGTAATATTTTTTGCAATTGTTTTAAATTGATGGGTTTTTTTTTTTTTATCAACAGTATTAAAAAATGAGTTATTCTCATCATTTACATTATACATCTGGTGAGAAAAAAAAAAGAAAGATGAAAAATAAAAATAAATGTGTGGACCGTGGTGTAGAACTGTAGAATAATTGTTTTAATAAATAATAATAATAATATTATTATATAAAAGCATTTTTCATTTACAATAGAATTGTAAAAAAAATAAAAGACTCGTCTCCTCGAATACTTTAACCCGGGAATAAAGAAAAATTGAAAAAAAATTAAAAAAAAAAAATAAAGACAGTTGCTTATCTGGTTATAAGAGCCATTACGAGAGAGATTCCAAGCAGTCCTCCATGGGTCAACCAAAGCCCGTAATCGAACAGCCGTAAAGGAAAAAAGTCCAGCTCCTCCAGGTATTCCAGCAATCTGTGTCTTTTTCCTCTCTCTCTCTCTCTCTCTCTAGGTTTTGGAGAAGCTTAAGCTGGAATGGAAGAGGAGGTCGTTTCGAAGGGGACGGCAGTGGTGGCCTGTACTGCCATGACCTTGTCCTACGTTGCGATTCTCTACGNCTGGAATGGAAGAGGAGGTCGTTTCGAAGGGGACGGCAGTGGTGGCCTGTACTGCCATGACCTTGTCCTACGTTGCGGTTCTCTACTCTCCTACTTTGATCCTCCGCCTCCCACCTCCTCCCTCATTCAACAGCTTCATGATCCGACGCTTCGTATGTGCCGCTATCTCCTCCATTGTTTCACTCCTCATCTGCGCCCTCATCCTCCCCGTAAGCTCCAACCACCTCACCACTCTACTTTCACTTCTTTGAGAGTTCACTGAAAGTCCGTTAGTAATTGATGCCAAAGAGAAATAGCGACTACCATATACCTTGTGACATTTAATAGGTTTTGCTTCAGAAAGACAAAAATTGCTTAAAGCTTATTATTATTTTTTCTTAATGTTGAATTTTGCCAGATAAAAAGGAAGGAGGCATCGGTTCTACTCGGTGTTTACGGAATCCAAGTGGATCATATTGTCAGTATCGTATTCTAACTCGTATCTTTTGTAGATGTTTCGTTTTCCTCTTAAATGTTTGCTAAAGTTGTGAGTGATGAGCTCCTTATTCTGCTTATGTTGATTTTGGAAGAAGAATGAGTGGTTGCTTAATTTGTATTGCTGAATTGCGATTTTGTGTACAAATCAGTGGCAAGCTGTGGTGTTTCCTGTTTTCTTGACTTCTTTATTGTACGCCGGATCTTTGGTGCTCAAGTCTCTGGTATTGTTGGAATCGTGGAGGGACAATGTGAATCACAGTGAAGGTGTTTCCCTCGAGCGTATCAAAATCATCATACAAAAGTTGATTGCGTCGATAGTTTCAGTTACTTCCAATGTTCTGGCTTGGCGTAATTTTGTTGTGGTTAGTTTAACTCAGTTTTTTAAGTTTTTATGCAATGATCTATAGTTGTAATTGAGCTATTGAAAATGATAAATGAACATGATCTACCATAAACAACAAAAGTAATTTGGAGAGAGAAGTTCTAAACACTGTACCTTGCACGCTGATGTGACACTATTTATAAACATTTGAAAACAAAGTGGGATGGGGTTTAGTATATAGTTTGAGAATTAATCTTTGCATCAACCTACACACCACACACCATAACTTTTTTTATTTTTTTTTTTGTTTCTCTTATTAAATGTGTATTATATGGATGATGAATAAAAAATATAAATGTTTCAAGAAGACTAAAATAAAAAAAAAATTGAAAAAAAAAAAAAAACAGTTTGGTGTGTGGTGTGTAGGATGATGCAAAGCAATGCTCATAGATTGAAAATTGCTAGTGTCCATCAGATAGGAACATGAGAGAGAGAGAGAGAGAGAGAGAGAGAGAGAGAGAGTCATACAAGTTTATCCCTTAACGATATGCCTTTTGAATTGTGTACCTACTTTATTGCATCCCATATAACAAGTTTCTTCGACCCCTAGGGGTTGGCTCAAGTGGTAAGAGCCTTGCTCTTGGTGGTATGCTCCATCCAGGTCTAAGGCTCGAATCCTCTTGAGGGCAAACAATTGTTCTTTTGATTGGCACCGGGTGTCCAGGAATAGCATCCCGACTAATCCCAGGGGTGCACAGGCCCTTGGCAAGTAGTTTCCCGCAAGTCCTTTTTGGTTATTTGTAATTCAATAAGGATCTTCAATTATCTTGATTTCTGACACTGCTTTACTGAACAGGCACCACTTACCGAGGAGCTGGTTTTTAGAGCATGCATGATACCTCTACTTCTATGTGGAGGATTTAAACCATACACTGTCATATATCTCTGCCCAATTTTCTTCAGCTTGGGTAAGTTGATACGTGTCACATATACTAAGGGGAGGTTTGGATAGTGAGTTGAGTTGAAATGAGATAAGAGTTGAAAGTTAAATAAAATATTGTTAAAATATAAATTTTTAATATAATTTTTGTTTTGGGATTTGAAAAAGTTGAATTATTTATTATATTTTGTTTGGAAGTTTTGTAAAAGTTGTAATAATTAGATGAGATGATATGAGATGATTTGAGAGTGTTTCATTATCCAAACCACTCCTAAATGTTTGACTGAAATAACTGCATTTCTCATTATGTGCCTAGAGGCTAGAGCTTTGTGGCGCCCTATGTTTTTATAACAATCATTGTTGTGTCTTAGGAGATAGATGGACATTAGGAATAAAGAACCCATTTCTGGTGATTGTTTGAAACTTACATTCACATTTGATACAAGGAAAACTCTACAAACTACACCTTCATCCTACTCCTATCCCACTATGATGAGGTGTCATAACCCATCAATCTTTGGAATTTGTTTTTTTAAAGTTAAAGGAAAATCCAATGGTGCTGATAAGCATGCCACATTTTATATAGTGGGATGAAAGTGGGATAGGAGTGCAGTGTGTAACATGACTCTTGAAACAATGTTAGTGAAAGCACTAGGCACACTTCAGTGCAAATGCTGCCTAGAGCTAGGTGAAAAGCACATCATGTACGCGTCTCATTGAACTAAAACACACACTTTTTATAAATATGAAATATCATAAAATATACACAACCATGATATTTGATGGACATCGTTAAAATGTAATGCATATTTGATTCAAAATATAACCAAAAGGCGATGACCAAAACAGGACAATAATCGCCAATGTCCTTTGGACCAATTGGCAACACCTTGGTTTCTCACTAAGAGAACGAATGATCAAATCCCCGCTCCCCCATGTATCAAAAAAAAAAGGACAAGAATTATAGGTATTGACTTTATGCTAACATTAGCAACACAATGCAATTCTAAGTATATAATAACCTCATTATTAAGGATAGGACCATGATCATTGTTATAAAAAGATTTGTAACCCTCATCATCTTCCTCATCTAATTCATCTAACTTAATGGTCCAAATGAACAATAATAGTAAGGATTGATATTTTACAATTTTTTTTTTCCCAAAAAGCACTCTAAGCTCACTAGAAAACGCGATTAAAAGTACACTTCATGCACACTTTTATAAATGCGCTTCGCTTTTGGTGGGTGAACTGCTCGGTGCTTTGCACTTAAGCGTGATCTTACCTTCAAATTCAAGTATAAAAAAACCGGGAGTTGCTAATATGGCAAGGTAGGAGATAGATCACTGTAACTTTTGGTAAGTGAACCGCTTGGCGCGTTGCAATTAAGCGCAGTTTTACCAACATTTAAAGTGAGAAACTATGATGATTCACCTTCAACTACAAAAAAAAAAAACTGGGAGTTGCTAATATGAAAGGGTAGGAGATGGATTGCGTAAAAGTTATTTGAGCATTTGAAGGTTGAAACATCCATTCTGATCATTGTTCATGCTCAAACTCACTGTTTCTAAACATATTTTGCAGCACATCTAAACCATTTAATGGAGTTCTACAGCAAGCAAAACTATAGCTTGGTCAAAACTTCCATGGTTGTAGGTAGGCAGAAGGTTTACTCTTTCCACAGAACACATAGGTCACAGAATTTAATTTTCCATCCATCAGATGTCAATTTCTTCAACTGGTTATAAGTGTAGTGTGTGGTTTTCAGGACTCCAGCTTGGCTACACAGTAATATTTGGGTCATATGCATCTTTCCTCTTCATTCGTACTGGTGAGTATTTGGACACATGCATCTTATAACTAATATGAGCGATGGGAGATTTTTTTGAACTCTGTTTGCTGCCTTCCAAGAAGTCTTAGAGAAGATTATATGTAATTCACTATAATTTGCTGAGCCATGCTGCCAGTTGGTCGATCAAATAAATTACTTTCTTGGTAATAATTTTAGTGGATGCAGACATGCATATTACACAGTGCTACACTCGATTTTATTATATGGAAATCATATAGCAACCCACTATTAGTCAGTTTTTCTTATTGTCGGTAACGTGGTAGTAGATAGTTTTTTAAGGTTTTCCCTTCCTTCTCTAATTATGTAATCGTGATTACTAAATAGATTGTGCCTGGTTGTTATCAAGTATTTTAGTCATGTTTCCATTGATAAAAACGAAAGTATTTTAGTCAGGTTTCCACAAGTTATCTAAATTTGTCATTTTCCAGAAAGAATTTAATTTACGTTGTGTTTGGGTAGTGAGATCACCCCACTACTATTCAATATTTTATTATTACTTTTCACCTACTTTTTACTACTATTCAATATTTTATTACTTTTTCACTACTATTCATAGATCATCTGAGATCACCTCACTACCCAAACGTAGCCTTAGATGCCTAACACGGATGGTATTCTTGTTAAAAAATTACTGACCTGTAAACTCCCCTGGTCCTTGCATTTAGTACTCATATCAATTCAATTAAGATGGATCTTGTTGCTTTAAAATTTTGCACTTTTTTTTTCTTTAATATTAGTTCACTTGCTGCATGATACAACTGTTCATTCTTAGGTATTGAGGGCTTAGTTGGTATCTATATTCATTTGAATTTTCTACCTCATCACTGCGTACTTTTACTTGTTTCAGGACATCTGATAGCTCCTTTAGTTGCTCATATGTTTTGCAATTTTATGGGACTGCCAGTGCTGTTTTCACGGAGGAATGGTATGCCCGTTATTTTTTCTTTGAACCGAGCATAGATGATTTGAGCATATAAAAACAACACTCAGAATATTGGTTAATGCTTTTCTTAAAAGAAAAAATGGTATTTATTTTTCATATCAAGCAGTTATGATCTTTCTTGAATTTGGTGCTCTTGCTTTGTCTTGGTTATACAATTATACTTCATAAGGGGGGCCAGAGAAGGGTTTATCTCTCCTTGCACGTACAAAAGCATTAGTATTTTTTAGTAAGTACAAAAGCTTATGGAAAAAGCACCAACTACAATTGTTAAGAAATTAGATCTTAGGCTGTGTTTGGGTGAAAATTTTGAAAATAGTTAGAATTTTCTAACTAGCTGAGTTTAAATTAACAAGAATTGCAATCCTATTACTTCAAAATGTAATTTCTTGTTTGTGTACATTTGAACTGAAAACTTAACTCAAAATACTGCATTCAAACTTGATATTAAGAAAAAATAAGTAGCCTTCTAAAGTATGGGCAAATCTTAAAGCTATGAACGAATGATTCCTATGAATTGCTTTTACTTTTGTATTGTCTATTGACTCAAGGGTTTGTTTGTCCTTGGTACATGCAAATGAATATGAACAGATGATTCCTCTGAATGCTCTGCCCAAAGTTAAGAATGATTGTGAAAACTTATGAGTTATTGAATTTATGGATATATTAATCATCTGCAGCCTCTTTTAAATGTTGGTCAATATATATGTTCTGTCTTTAACAATCATCTATTTAAGTTGCTCTTTGTAATAATGTATGGTTACAAATTTAAACTTGTTCAGAGTCAGATCCTTGGAACTTTGAATGTCAAGTTCCTGATAGAACATTTTATTATCTTCAAGAAGCTTCTTTTGTGAAAGCTCACTTTCTTTTCATGGTCGGTTCAGGTATGGTAAGCATAGCATTTGTTGCAGGAATGGTTGGCTTCCTCTCACTTCTATTTCCAATGACACGCCCAGATCTGTATAATTATAGATCTAATAATTGCAAATGTTGGCATGGATATTGTTCTTGGAGCTGATCATGTGCCATTTTTCAAAATAGCTTTTATTTTTTCCGAAGAAAAGGAAAAGAAAAAGAAAAAGAAAAGCGAAAGTGATGCAATCTTTGTGGTGTGTAACCCTTGTCTTATTCATTAAAAAATCCTACTCTACGTTCTAAGTGCAACACCTCTTAATACTGCTGATGTGACGGGCACCCAAGCAAATTACTTTTTCCTTTGTAGCTGTTGTGGTAGCCATATAAATGTTCATCACGTCAGCGGCGTTATGAGGTGTTACACTTGAGATTTTATTAGCATTACGATTCTATTTATTATATCATGTTTCTTATTTTCTCCTTCAGGTAATTGACCTTTATTTTGCTATGAATCGGGGAAGTTAGATCTAAAATGGCAGTTTCCAATATAGATTTCCAAGGATTCTCATTATGGCTCCTTCGTAGAGGTTGGAGAGAATGCATTTCATGACCTATTTCAAAAATAGAGTTAACAAACATGTGAAAGAAAGGTTGAAAGCATTCTCATGTCTGGTAATCTGTAAAACAGTGTGATTTTATACACTTTCTTTGAGGTCGAAGAGAAATTTTTTACCTCTTTAGTCCCGTATAAATTAGAGAAGCATAGAAGATTTTAGGGAGAAGTGCAAATTTCATCTTTTAACTAATAGCTGTTTTGTGCTTTGCATCTTAAACTATGGACTCCAACTATAAACTTTAAAAGAGTTGTATCCGTGCATCTTCTGATAAGATCCGATGCCTTAGATTATATTGCATCATTTGATTTCGCTTATTTTTCATACATTTTAACGTTTAGAATTAGATAAAAATGTTTTATGTCAAAATTTTTTTTAAGTTATATGTCAATTTTAGTAATTGGTATAATGTGTAAATGTTGGTAATGTGTAAATGGTCGGATGGTAAAGAGGGTTGGTGATTTAGGAAATTAGGAGTAATTAAATTTACAGGAATTCATATTTTGGTGGATTTGGGACGTGTTTTTATTCTTTATTCTCTTCCTCTCCAATATGTGCTTGGTGTAAAAAAAAAAACATTATTAGACTCATAATTTCTTCCAAATAGAGTGACCCTAACTTATTTTGATATAATTCCTCTCATATTATTCCATAAACTTCTTGTTATGTCTGTTAGGAACGCTGACTTTTGTCCAGGATGTAATACGACATAGGGATTGATCGGAATCGATAAACTTGAACGAGGATTAAGGATAGGTTCCTACATGGAATGGCGTTAAAAAGCCCAAGATGAGCCTAGACAGAAACCTATGTATTTTTTTTTTAATTTTTTTCCTTGGAGGTCTATTAATGTGTCTTATCTATCCAACAGACATCAAGTGTTTATTCTGCACTAACACTGAGAACTATCTCTACCCATTTCGATTTGCTTTCTGAGTGTTCAGAAGAAAAATTTTACCTTCTGAGCTTTTCAAAAGTCTTAAATATCGTTATGATGAGTCAGAATCTGCAGCGTACCTTAAGGAAAAACTTGGCAAATATTATATTTGGACAAGTCCTACCCTTATAGCGGCCCTATTTTAACTATATAGTGATAAGTTGTGTCCATCTTGTCTAAGTTTAACCTATATTTGGGAACCAACCAACCAACCAACCAAAAGAGAGAGAAAGAAAATCCTAGATTGTCTAAAAACAATGGTCACTTCCGATCTTTCAAAATCTTTTTGTTTTTGTTTTTAATTAATGATATTTACGCAACACATCTCATAATATATTTTACAATACATATTTTAAAATAAGAATATTTTTATAAAATAATGTTACTTGTATGAGTTATTTTATAAAAATATTTTTTATGTAAAGTATTATAAAAATGGATGTGTGTTTAATATATATATATATATATATATATGAGATCCAAACGTAATATAATATTATACATTCATGGCATCCCATTTTTGGTTTTCGAGGGTAACCGTTGGTCATTTCAGGCATCGAACCTCGGCCACTAATTCAGCTTCTCAACTTGACTTGGCCAATTTGTTGACATGGTTTTCTGAGGCTGAAGAGTTCTACAAAGCGCAGGGCCATGGGGTTGAGGAGGTTATAGTTCGATGCAATCGAGTTTTGATTAGACATTCTTTGTTGTTATCGGACGGTGTTGGTTTGATGGTCAACTTGGCATATGCCTGCCGTGAGGCTTTGTCATGTCGATGAGTTTGATATTGTGGGTTACCACTTTGTCAAAGTTAATAAACCTCGATTGACTTTGTCTTCTGAATCTTTGATGACGTTACCGTTGATTAGATCCTCCCATCACTCTCTTCTCAGACAGAATCTGAATGAAAAGGCCCTTTTCTGATCTTACATTATTCTCTCCGTGTTGCATTGTTTTTTTTTTCGTGTTAAGTTTCCGTTTTTCTTTTCTTTTTCTTCTTTTTTGTGAACGTTTCCTTAGCTTCTTTTGTAGTTGGTGGTAGAAGTTAGCAATATGGACAGTTCAAATGATGGCCATGGGACATGCGCTAAACCAATGCTATTTGGCTACCTTGTCTGGCTTTACAGTGAACAATTTTAATTCTTACTTGGGTCTTTGATTAAATTAAGGGCATATAGAGTTTTGAAACAGAGGTGACCAAGATTGCTTGAACCGCGGGGGATGAAATTTAGAAGCCCTTATAGGAAACGTGTTGCGAGTTTGGGTTCAGTTCTTTCACAGCTATTAGCAGACGGAAGGGAATAATGCTCGATTGATTAGGGATAGGCAATTATGCCCACAGGCTATTGTTGATAACTAGGCAACTACATTTCAAGGCAGTGTGTTTGAAAACAAATAGTTTATGAACAAGTATAGAGGCGAATCTTATCAGGTTTACCGTCAATTTCCCTTCAAATGTTGCATCTTGGAATTTATTGCGCTATATTTTTCGAGCATGTACATGATGAAAGATAGAGAGGCATGGAAGAAATGTCGTTGATCCAAAAAAAACCCTCAAGCAGGGCGTCTGGATTCTGATATCAGGGATTCAGGAGTAAAGAGCCAGTACGGTCCAGTATAGCTAGCAACTAATGGAAACATTACATTGGTCTAAAAGCCCAGTTCACTAGAGAGAGATAGAGAGAGAGAGAGAGAGAGCTAAAAATTATGATAATATTATATATGTCTTTCTAGAAAATAGCCTGATACATCCTTGTAGTTCAGTTCAGTAATCAATCTCTTACCACCCCAAAAAAGAAGATATGATAAAAGATGGGGAATAAAAGCAGAAGTGAACTTGGTACAAAGATACTTCTACTGTCCTATATTAACTGGGACTGGAACTAAGACTGCTGAGCATGGTTTTACACAAAAAGAGCAAGGAAGTCTAAGTGGAGTCAATGATACATATATATATATATAT
>QEOT01000292.1:76546-119335 GCA_003123785.1 Pterocarya stenoptera
AAAAAAAAAAAAAAAAACCATCTTTAGTATTTACAGAGAAGAGAACAAGAGGAAATATTACTGAATGGAAAGGAAAGGCATCAAGAGCGCCACCACCCCAGTTCCAATATCTAATGAATACATGGATGGAATCAAGAGATAAGCTACCAGAGAAAGAATTCACTCCAACCACAAGTTAAAAGATTCGAAAACAACTTACAACCAATACCAAAGGAAATTTCTTGCTTTATTCTACGACTTGCTAGTTACAGCTAACGCCCTAGGAAACCAGAAGAGGTGGAGGAGGCTAACAGCTTGATCTTTTTTGGACCACCATGACAAATAAATAGAGCAAATGGGGGTTGTCTGAAATCTAAAAGGAATTACAATGATGGAATAACAGTTGTCCATATTTGCACTCATTAGAATTCTTTCGGTTGTCCATACAAGAAAGAAAAGGATAAAGCTCATAACATATGCCAAAATGAAGATTGAAACTCGTTTGCTTTTGTATTTGCATCTATAAGTACCATTCTAAAACTTGCATACACGACACTTAAGAAGAGTGCGTCCTTTCTAAAAAATAATAAAGAAGTGTGCCGAAAGTTAAACTATACAGATTAAAAAAAAAAAGAAATAGGAGAAGACAGCCATGGAGCTAGACAAAGACAAATAACTCGTTAAAAAGAAGCAAGGAGAAACAAAATGTTGGAGAATCCAAGATGGGGAAACATTCAAAAGACATTCTCTCCCCAAAATGAGGTGGGATAAACAGAGGAACCCAACAATGTGACCCGGCCTCTTGCAGTTCTCATATAAAATAGAGACATGGAAAAGATGGATAAAGGCATTAGACAACAAAGAGAACAAGATCAACTAGCTTAGACTTCCTACTAAAACAAGCACCCCCATCTAGAATACCATGTCTACCTTTCCTAGTGAAAGAAAGAAGATAACGAAGAAACAAAACAAGTCAGAGAGAGAGAGAGAGAGAGAGGTGGGGGCCTCTGTCTTTGCTTCTCTCTTTATCTTTTCAAAAAAGATCACCTTTTCAAGGTGGTTGGTTAGAGGAACCTCGGTCGAGGAAGCAATATGGTTTCTAACTAGAAGCAGCAGTTAAAAAAAACAAGGGAGAGTCTGTGCAAGTGAAGAGAAGTGAGGGACAAAGAGAACAAATAGGCCGTTAATTTATAGAGCAAAAATCAAGAGAAGAGAGTGAAGAGCAAAAATTGAGAGAGAAAAGGTTCATGGGGGTGTGGGGGGACATGCCCCTCTCTCTGACACAACAATCATGCATGTGTAAGCATGGAAGGCGGCTTAATAGGGGCTTAGGAGCCTAAAAGATTTTAATGTATTTTGGTTGTATGATGATGGTCGTGGGAATGATGATGATTTTCTTGGGGTTTTGGCAGGAAACAACTGGGGGCATTTTGGCCAACCTATCTTCTTCACCATAATGGGTTATGAGAGGGACAATTATGTGACTTTTGCTAGGGCTTCAAAAATGATGTTGGGCTAGGGGTCCGTCCCAAGATTCGCAATGATGCTTTGGATTGGCTTCCAACTATCATCACCATCCCTCCCCTCTCCCTTCCTTGATCCTTCCTTCGTCATCGATTACTCTTTTGTTTTATTTCTGCCCTCCTCTTCTTCTCCTCCTGCTATTTCTCTCTAGTCTCCCTTTTTATTGCTGTTCCAATTCGTAATTTTCTTGTGTTGGGAACTGTTGGCAATAATCATCTTGTGCCTTAAATGTTTTCTTTGTGGAAATTGGGTGGTTTTTTGCTCGTGAAGAAGACAAACTTCGCCACTTGTTTGTGGGTTCTCACCCTCATGCTCATATGTGTATGTCATCCTTGTCAACGACTACACCAACTAGACTCGTACCATAGATTACATCTATGTATAGGGGTCATTATATAATAATTGAATCTTGGATTGTTTTTTTTTTTTTTTATTGTCTTCCAACCAAACATTCATGCTATTTTATGTGCGATATTTTATATAATAACAGAGAGTTATATACCATCAATTTGTAAGTGTAATTGGAATGATATATACATGAATATATATATATATATCATTTTTATCATTTTTTTTACGGGGATAAATAGTTAACCAAGACAATTGCATAACCTAAAAGTATAATATATTGATTGCATCATAGAAAATGTTGTGTGCCAACCAAAAGACCATTTCAGGTCATATAATTTTGCACTATTTGCAACATTGATGGTCTTTTGTTTTATGTTACAAGAATCATAATCATATATATGCCAGAGTATCTATCATAAGTGAAAAAAGAAAAAGGCAAAATTTTCTGCCAAATTATAGGGGTGAGCTTGAAATAATGGAAAAGGAGGGGTTTCGGATGAGAGTTGGGGCCAGCCACCCTCAAGCCCTCCTCATGGGTTATGAGTAGCTTAACGTGAAACATCATGGCTGACAGGAGGTATTTTTTTGGATGCGTCTTTCTTCTAAGGGTGAAATTGTCACCTAGTTTTGTCACCCCCTCGTGGACCTCGTTCTATCTCACGGTATCACCCTTCATTTGGGTTCTTCAATGTAATTATGGATGCTCAATGCATGGGCTGGCAGTGTTGGAATTACTCAATTGCCCTTAACGGTTATTCTTAAAAAAAAAAGAAGTTATTCGATTCAAAAGTTATTTTATTCTAAAGTAATGTAGAACACAATATCCACGCTATTTAAATGGTACTATTTGATTTATAAAATTTAAATTTTAAAATTTATTTTGTAAATCAAATTATGTTATATAAATATTTTACTAAATGTGTTATCCATGTCGACTTATAAATATAAAAATTATCAGAACTTTTCATTTATTGTTCTTTTAAAGCATATCCTCTAAATTTATAAAAACACACTCCAATTCTTGTGCTTGAAAATATATTTAGGATAAGTATGTGAGAAACATGATCTGCGGAAGTATTTTTTCAATGTTGATACAAAGAATGGAAAAATGATTCTCCCAGTTACTCATATTGTCGGTTGACTTACATCTCCCTGTTGTTTAAACTATAATTATTAGACAAATACAAATAAGAAAACTAGAGAAATTCCAAAAGATAACACAGTTGTTTGGGAGATAATTTAAGGTCATTCCTTTGCGTTGCCGACAAACCCCAAATGACTAAAAATTAGAGGGAAAAAAAAAAAAAAAAAAACCATGAATAATATGTTGGAATGTCAGAACAATAATTTAAACTTTTAAACAGAGAAGCCAGAAAATCCCTGTCCTAAAATCGAGAGAATCCACATGTGATTTTTCAATAATTTAAACTTCCAGAAAAGTCAATAAATTAGAACAAGAAAAAAGAAGAAGAATAGGAATGTGGAATATTTTGATTACATGCTATGCATCAGCCCCTGTTCACGGGCTGATGTATAGCACACCTGATGTGTCTCTATATTTGTGTGTCTCTTTCATTAATTTTTTTTCATAATTGTTAATTTTAAATTTATGTGAGTGGTTTGAATGATGACACAGAGTGTGTTGTAGCTGCTCCTCAACAGTAGGTTGATGCAAAAAATTTTCCATTTTGATTTGGTTTAAATAGTGAGATGAGATGATTTTAGATAAGTTAATAAAAAATAATATTAGAATATTATTTTTTAATATTATTATTATTTTAAAATTTAAAAAAATCGAATTGTTTATTATATTTTATATAAAAATTTGAAAAAATTATAATGATGAGATAAGATGAGTTAAGAATATTTTTACATACAAACAAGCCTTTGTTTTTAGCCCTGCTCTACTCTACTCTACTCTACTCTACTCTTAACTCCTGCCAAATGTTACTCACTCTTCAAGTTAAAACAGCCATGACTAGTGACCACCATGCATCTTTCTGGCTCATTGAAGCTCTTGGTTTCCAACTTTTTCCTTAGCTCGACTAAATTCAGTTCTAGCTCGCTCATATCTCAAACCAGCAACACGTGGCAGGTGCAGCCTGTACGCCATTCAAACTAGGATGCAGTCAAATTAATTGTATAGGGGGGGCAAAAGGGCTCTGTCAAAACGTGCAAAGAGGGAAGTAAATTCGGCTCTCTCAAAGTGTGAACGAATATAGGGTTATAAATCCAGTCTGAAACAACCAATGATGGCAAACCCCAATAATAATGGTTTCTTCCTCTAGTAATCCTTCAACTCTTCTTGAATAAAAGCATTTTTGCTTTTTGCAGTAAATTTGAGCCCAGGCTTCAATTTATTAGAGAAAAGTAAACTCTTTTTCGGGTGTTATGATTTAAAGGGAGTGAGGGTGGTTTATCTCCATAAATGTGTATGACAGTGCTCAAAAGATTTGTATGGCCATAGATAACATGCATTCATGAATACTTATGATCATCATCATCTTCTCCGCATTGCTTATAATTACAATTATGCAGAGGTGGTAAAGACCCTTCATTTACCAAAAGAAAATGTGGGAAGAGAATGAGAGAGGGAGGGGAAGATGATTGCACCACCCGTTGGGAGCTAAGGAGTTGACCCGTGGGATTTGATTGGACAGCATTGATGCAAGACACGTGAGGTTTAAGATTTAGGGCCCGTTTGAGATTTAGACATAAGTGAGATTAATTCAGTTTAGACTAATTTTAAGTTAATCTAACATCTAAATATCCGACTCTCAAATCACTAAACTTATATCAACTCAAAACCTCTTTACACGTGAGATCAACAACCTTTTTTAACTCAACACCTCTTTACACTTGGAACTCACAATTTTTTTCAACTTCATATAAATAAATTTAAACTTATTTCAACATCCAAACACATCTTAAGTAGACTCTACAAAACTCACTCATCATCTCAACTAACTACTATTCATAAAGAATTCAACTCATCTTAACTATGCTCAACATCCAAACCGCATTAATGATCTGGTGTATACTTTCTAGGTTGTTTTCCCTTTTTAATCTTTTTCATCAATGGGGTGAGTTGTGATCTTATTGGCAGGGGTTATAGTTTACGTGACCCACAGGTAATGAGTTGTGTTGGGGGTTGTTTTGAGCAGCCCCGTGGGTCATCAATATTGCGAGCCTTTAAGTCTCCCTACTTTAGTTTTTTTTTTTTTTTTGGTCTGAGGTCATTTTAATGATTTCACATAATACCAATCCCTGCATGGCTAATGATGAAATTTTACAATTATTAGGGGTTAGTAAGTGCATTGAATATTTGAATCCTACACGTGAACGTAGGGGTTTGATTTTATGGTTTCATCACTTGCCATTAGTAAGGATTGGCGATTTTAGGGGACCACAGGCTGTAAAGATCAGCACTCATGGAAAGCAACATCTTCAACACGTTAAGTTCACGCGGCTGAGTTGGGAACTTGTTCCCTTTGGGGTTTGGACATGGACTTGTAATTCTTATTCAATGCTTTGGGAGAGGAGGCTCTTGGAGAACTGCTTATACAATGATACATAACTGCTTTGAGATCCTAGTGTTATGGCTGCAACTGCTTACTAGTCCTTGGTTGGATTCAAAACTCACTTCAACTCATCTTTGATCCCAAAGAACAGGAATCGAGGATTTTTTCCCTTTTTTTCTCCTGAACCTGTTATTTTGGGTTAGAACAGAACCCCTTCCCCCAAAGAAAAAACGAAGAGTAATGCTAAATTATAAATTATGAGAATTATAAAGGACTTTACTATTTTGGGAATAAATTATGAGAATTATAAAGGACTTCACTATTTTTAATTATGAGAATAAACTATAAAGGACTTCACTATTTTGCCAGTGGATTTTATCTAAATGGAATCATTACGCTAGTTAAATGCTAGAAAACCACTATAAACATAAAAGGGTACAGCAGCCTCTCAAAGCATGAACACTTTGTTTTTTCATGTTTCAAATAGTCCCAACGAATTATTATCTCAACCAGAGTTGGAGCTCAAGGATGGTTCTCATGCAAGAGCCATTGAGTTGAACAGTCAATAGAAGAATAAGAGAAGATTGAAATGTGCACAACAGTTGACTATTCGAATCAAACTACTAGTAAGACGTCCATCTCTATCAAGCAACTAGAGTAGTTATTCACTGGTTAAAAAACAGATGTTGAAGTTGATTTAGCCATAGCCGCCTTCATAGAGCGTTGTGTGGCTTTACTTTGAGGACGGGTAAGATACAGGGATCATTAAAGTCAACACAACTACTGCAATTATCCTCGAGAGCTTTAACTCAAGAAAAAATTAGCATTTTCATCATGCTCCTTGAAAACCTGTCCAACAGCAAACAACTTTTGTACTGGGTAAGCGTGCTATATCCATAGTAAAGTAGTCATTTGCACTTCAAAACTGCATCAAATTGTGTTTGTATTTCAACTTGGCTTATCCTTTGTCTCTGACTCTCTACGGCTACATCCATTTCCAGGTTACATTAAGATTGGAACAGGATTGGGAAAAAAATAAAGAAGAAAGAAAAGAAAAGAAAGATGCACGAGTCCTATTTACCCAAAGAGTAACACTTTCACTAGACTTCAATCACAATCCACTAGGGGCCACTCTACTGCTGTCTACTTTTATACATGGCCGTGCTATAAAGAACCACAACTTATTCACTAATTTGAGGAAACTCCAAGTTCACATCACAAACAGTTTAAAAAACAACAGCATCGCCAAATTTGACTTTTAAGAACATCATTATGAATTTAAAAGCATGGTGCTCAGATTTTAGGAAGCATAGGAATGTGGCAAAGTCATTACATATCATCGACGGGCACCATATTGATGGACAAGAACATACCTATGTTTGTCAACAAGATTTGACCTGGCAACAAAGATAATCTCATTTGGCTTGTGGATGGGGTTGCAAGGTAGTGAATGAGATGAGCTGTGGTTGAAATCTTGTTGGCTTCATTTTCCGGGATGTCAACTGCAAATTCTTCTTCCACAGCTACCATAAGTAGCACATTATCCAACATATCCAGTTGCAAGTCATCCTAAAAACTTGCTGTTAGAGTCACCTGCGGGATTAGCATAGCTTAGAGGCTTTCCTCAAACGGCTATGGGAGCAGTGCAAATTAAAAGAGAGAATTTTATCACTTGGATTACAAGATCCAAATACCCGAACCAAAGACACAGAACAGGAGAGGGGAGAGATCCTATACCTCAGAACAGAACAGAAAATGCTACAAAAACAATTTCTTTTATACTTATAAAAAAAAAAAAAAAAATCTTTTATAATTTTAAACTTCAAACTAACTACGGGCATTAAGTCTTGGAGAATCATTGGAAGAAAAAATAGGTGTGAAAGCACAATGAGTCTTGCTTCTCTTTTTTTCTGAAGAAGGAAAAAAAAGGAGACCTGCTTACAGATTTTATATGTTTTTTATGGCATGGAACGACACTAAGGCAGGGCTCTTCAGACCAACACTGGGTATATGATCCCACCTGCCAACGCCGTACTTAAGGATTTTACCTGTTAAGGTGCTAATTTACTACATATAGATTTCTATACAGAAATCTGGATAACATACAGCGTAATTTGGCTAGAATATGTACGAAGGATCTCCCCTCATTCTGTCACAAGAGGAACAAACTGGAATATTCTCACAGAGACGTTTCCCATTGCGACCATAAACATGAAGATGGCCTTCAAAATGCTTTCAGCATGGTAAAAATAAAAAGAAGCAATTTTCTACTGAATTTACTCATGCAAGTGCAAGAAGATGCTTCCATCTCATTCATGGTGGGGAAAAATGTTTCTTTATAGTAGTTTACAAGACTTGGGCTTTTGGATTCTTGTAATTGCTAGTGTCTTGTAAATGGTATTCATCAGCCGAAAGTTGATTAAAAAAAGTTGATTAATAAACTTTGCGATATTGTAGTCCTGAGAAAAAAGGAAGTGTTTCTTTAGTGGCAACTGGAAAAAAAAATGTACAATACCTTTTGTGAAAGTTTAATCTGTTATGATCCTGAGGGTTAAAAGCTTAACCAAATTAGTATATAATAGTCCTATGACTTTTGGATCAATGATTGGGTCTTTAACAATTAGTATCAGAGCAGGGACCAAGTTACGGAGGGAGCAACTTATAGACTAAATTAAAAAGCCTTCGAACTATGTATGGGCATGGTGTTAAGTCATTGAATACTGATAGATGAGTGAAGCTGCCAAAAGGGAAAGGGCTACCACCGGGTCAGTGTCAATAGAGTGAGCTGCCGTGGATGTCAGATTTAGAAGCGTGGTAGAATGTTATGATCCTGAGAGTTAAAAGCTTAACCAAATTAGAATCTGACAGTCCTAGGGCTTTTGGATCAATGGTTAGGTTTTTAACACAATCTCTGTTTTATTTGAAATCACCCTTATGTTCTTGAGTTTACTATACATAAATTTGATCTTTTCTTGTTTTGTACATTTTTTGGATTCTCGCTCCTCTTCCATTCAAAAATTTCTCTTTGATATCTTAGGCTTAACCCAACCCAAGTACACTTGAAATTGAAACCTAAGACAGCAAAGGCAAAAGTTTGTCCAAGTCATCGTTGAAAATCCCAGCGCCAAGATCACTCTTCGAGTCTAGCTCTCCTTCAAATTAAACAAATAACACAACATTACATTTTATTTTGGCTAGATATGCACATAAATATGTTTTCGTTTTCGTAAGACTCTCAACGCAAATCGTATAAAGAACAGTAATTGGAAATGCCTCCAAAATAGAACACAATGGAACCCACTATCGTTAAAACAAAATAAAAACAAGCCAAGCTAACATAAATTTTGTTTCGCCAATTCCAAAAATATCTATCCCGTCGACCAAATACTAAGTTAGAAAACCAATTAAAAAAATAATCAAGTTTTGTATGTAAGCCACAGAGAGAGAGAGATAGAGAGATAAAGAGAGTACCTTGGCGGGATCGATGAAAGGGGTGGATCTCAGAAGATCTTGAACACGCGAAGTGACTTCCTACTTTTAGAGGAAAGCTGAAGGTGAATAAGCCGATGCCTCTATTGCGAAAAAACCCAGCTCCTCCGATTATACGCCCTGCTGACGATGATCGTAGAGCTCGGATATCAGGTCGAACGGCGGCGGCCTCGATTTTCTCGCTCTTTCACCAACACAGGCGCATAGTTCTATCTACGTGTGGACTATACGGTGCGCTCCGAGTTGAAAGTTTGCTTGGCCTGTGTGACTTGTCGTTTTGATTTGGGTGACTAAGAGCACTGGCATTAGACTCATCAAATGAGTCTAAAAGCTAAAATTTGATGAATCTTACTTAAAAAGGCTGGCATTGGATTCATCATTCACATGTTTGTCAAGCTTCGAGCTACATTCCATCTTCATTCATCTCCAAATTTGAAGAGAGACTGTTGAACATCCATCGCATTATTTTATTACCAAATTCATCGATTTCGCACGCAAACCCGTTTCTTTTCTTTCTCTTTCTCTTTCCTCTTTGCTTTCTTTCTCACCCCCAAATCCCGAAAGCCAACCATTCTTCCTCTCCTCTCCCTTTCTTTTTTCCTCTCCTCTCCTTTCCCGATTCCCAGAACATGCCTTTCCTCTCCCTTTTTCCTCTCCATTTCTTCCCTCCGTTTCCTCTTCCATTTTCACCAAGCTATACAGAATTTGGGCTGTGAGAGTGAGCATTTCATCTTCAGCCACTGGGGTTCAAGTTCGTACGAGGTGTTTGAGGCTTCAGAGGATCTCCATCATCGGTTGTCTCTTTGGCCCGACAATCCCTCTCTCCCCTTCTTTCCATTTTTTCCATTTTTTTTCAATTCTCTTACTGTTTTCGTTACCCCAGGGCTGTCGAAGTTGTGAATCTAGTACTAGGAGGAGCTGTCGATTTGCAAGAGAAAATCGATTTTAATCAACTGGTCAGGCCTCTATTAGGGTTCTATTGTGCTTCACAGAAGGTAATCAACTCCTCTTCTCTTGTTTTTTTCGATTTGTTGTTATTCATATTTTTTTTGTGAAGGTAATCAACTCCTCTTCACAAAAGGGGATATTGTTTTATTGTTATTCATACATGTGTTTGAGTTTCGGATGAATGTTCCAATGGGTAGTGGATTCAAATTTGGATTCGGCCTGGCTTCAGTTTTGTTTCATTATTGAAAATTTTCATTTCATCTCTATTTTCATTTCATTTCATCTCTATGTTCATTATTGAAAATCGGTCTCAAATTAAGGTGGATATTCTGCTTCACTTCTCTGTTTTTTGCTCATGGTTTTCTAGGAGAATAATCACCAACTTGAAGTAATTGGCCAGTTAAATCACAAATTAAATATAGAATATCTGAACTCTGAATCCGAAGCACATAAGCATACACATAAGCATAAGAGTTTCTAGACTCTGGTTTCTTCTCAACTACAATTATTGAGAAAAGTTGTTTTTGCTTCTAAGATTAACTAATCAAGTTCCAGTTGAAGAAAAAAACCAATGCCATTTTGGTACTTGCTTATGATTTTAGATAATAATCTCTTTTAAAGCTGTTGAAATACTACCTCAGCAAATATGTTTGGACTACATTTTTTTACTGTAGCTTGGCCTTTGTTGGGTGATACTGAATGTTGGTGGATTTTGGGATACATGTTTTACATGTTTTTGTTGGATGTTGGTGGACTACATGTTTTTGGTGGATGTTGGTGGACTACATGTTTTTGTTGGGTGATACTAACTAATCATTAGTGTAACTTTTACTAGTAGGATACATACCAAAAGATATATATATATATTTATATATATGACTGCAAAAAGAAGACCTTTCAACTTCTCAATAATGGAAGGAAGTAGAAACTTCATGTTATGAGGGGAAAAACTTATTTTTGGGGATTATTCTCTAGAGATATGATGCCTTGATTGGTAAGGCTCTTATAAATCAACTTCTGTACACTACACAACCATCAAGATGTCAATATGATGGGCTGATTCTTCTCTTTATAGTTGAAAACAAAATCTCATGGAAAGAATAGGAATTGCAATCAAAGGCAGATGAAGTTAGAGGTGGTTGTTGGCAATTATAAAAAAATTTCCAGCTTTTAGTGGCTGGGTAGCCATTATGATATCTGAATTTGTTTTTTTTTTTAAATAGATGATTGTATTTTTGAAAGGTTAATCTGAATTGTGACTTGATTTTGGAAGGGGAACTTCACACTTGTAATCTGAATTATTCCTTTGATGTAATCTGAGTTTTAGATGCTTGTTATTTACATGATTCCGAGCAAGACAAAAACCAATTTTTGAGTTTTAGATGCTTGTTATTTACATGCCCAGGAATCATGTTATTCATCTGAATGTGCATAGCTTAATCTGAATTTTGAACTTGCATAGATTAGATTACAGCATTTTGAACTTGGAGTGTGTTGTGAAAGATTAATCTGAATGTGCATATCCATAAAAAAAAAAAATTTAAAAAATTAAAAAAAAAAAAAAGAATCTGAATGTGTTTATTGGATAATTAGGTTGAGGAAAAAAATTAATTGAGAAATAATAATTTAAGTATCAAATTAAATTATTACTTAATATATGGTTAGTATAATTGCAAGATATAAAAAAAAATTAAAAAAATTATTATTAAAAAAATAATATTATATTATTATTTTGATGAATCTAATAGCTAATCCAATGTGGGATTATAGATGTAAAGGTTTTACATTTATGGAAAACATGTACTTTTCATCAAATTTTAGAGATGGATTTGATGAATCCAATGCTAGTGCTCTAAGAGGCTTAGCAAAATGCATCTTTAAAATTTAGTTAATATTATATTTTTTTACATTTGTCTATTTTATTTAAATTCAATTCCCACATTGGATAAGCCATTTACTCTCTCTATAATAATAAAATATTATTAAATTAATAATTTTGTTATTTAATTTTTTATATCACATTTTATAATTCTATCAATTTAATATTAATAATAATTATATTCTATTTAAATTAATATTAAAAAAAACATATTCTCAACGGTCATTTAATACTAAAAACCAAAAATTGAGATTAAACTTATCTAAAACTCAATCTAAACTTATCTAATATCGAGCAACATAGCCATTGCAATGTCAATAAAAAACCTGGACCTACATACACACCTACAAGACATTTTAAGATCCAACACCATCTTAATTACAAAAAACAGAGTAATAAATCTGCACTTCCAACATTTGATCAATTAGTAAGTCTAGGGGTGTAACCGGTCCGGTTTTGGACAAAATCTTGGACCGAACCGGTATGACCGGTTTTGTATTTTTCAAAACCGATTACGCACCGGTTACCCTCCTAAACCGGTACTTTCAGTTTTACCGGTTTTCGGTCCGATCCGGTCCGGTTTTTCGGTTTTTTTAAAATATACGTTTGACATTTTGTCATTAAAAATATGTTTTAAAAAAAATTGTTTTAAAAAAATCTGTTATACTTTTATTAATCTATATTAGACTATTAATATAACTATAACTATAGTCTATATTAGAATATTAGTACAAGTTATAAATTTATATATTAGTATAGCTATATATTAGTATATATTAGTATTAGCGATAAACTATATATTAGTATAGCTATTTAATACATGATCAATTACATTTTCATTTTTAAGATTAAACTTTTATTTTATAATAACATTATCTTATATATAATTATATTAATAGTATATGATCAAACAAATTACAAATGTTAGTATTTAAAATTAACATTTTATGTTATATTTTATAAATTATAAATGAAATTATTTCATATATGATATATAATTATATATAAAAATTTCACATATAATTATACATTATATATAAAACTTATATATTAATATATATAAAATATTTTGTATAAAACTTATATATAAAATATTATTTTTTATATTTTTTTTATCAACCGGTTCGGTCCAAAAAATCCTAAAACCGGAACCGGACCGGTTCCAACCGGTTTATGAATTATAAAAACCGGTTCCGGACCGGACCGATTCAAAACCAATAAAACCGGTCTGGTTCGGACCGGTTTACCAGCTTTTCGGTTTGAATTTACACCCCTAAGTAAGTCTATCACTTCCAACATTTGATAAATCTGCACTTACCATATCTAACAACATATTCCTATATTCATGTCTGAATACATCCAGTTTACTTACAAAAGAAACGCCCATTTACAAAAGAATCCTCCATGTCTAGCAACATCTGTCATGAACAAAATAAACCCCCTGTTACCATGCCCATTTACAAAAGAAACACCCATGTCTAGCAACATCTGTCATGAACAAAATAAACCCCTAGTTACCATGCCCATTTACAAAATAAACCCCCAGATTATCCATAGTGACAAAAAAACCAAATCCATCCACATGAGTTTTTACATACATTTGCTAAAGAAACCCAAAAACAAACATCTGTCATGAACTTCCAAAAACTATTAAGCAAAATCCAAAATGAGTAGTACCTGCAAAAACACAGAATTAAGCAATATTAATCTCAGAATTGACCAAAAACAGTAACTACTAGGATTTCCAGTTATGCAAAAACAGCAACTCTCCAGTATATTAACCAAAAACAATAACTCTTCAGTATATTAATAGGAGACAACAACTATAAAAAACAACAAAATAAACAATACATTACCAAAAACAGCAACTACTAGGATTTCCAGTTGTGCAAAAACAGCAACTCTTGAGCATATTAACCAAAACAGCAACTACAAAAAACACTGAAATGAACAATAGATTACCAAGTGTGCACAGACAGCAACTCTTTGATTCACTTCTCCCTCCTCCAGCTACTACATTTGATTCAATTTATTCCTACGTTTCTCTATGATTTCCATTTGAAGTGACCCCCAGTATTCTCTTCGCACTGCATTCATGTTATCAACATTCATACTTATAACTTCCATCTCTATCTTCTTCTTCTTAAGTTCTATAATCTCAGTCCTATCCCTATCAGCCTGACTTACCGCATCCCGTCGCTCAATCATCAGTACCTTCCTATCACTTTCCATGTGACTTAACCTTTCATCAAACTTAGTAGGTGAATATTCTTTGCGTTTCCTTTTTCTTTCCCTTTCTATTTCAGCTTTCTTGCCTAGTAGCCTCTCCAAATTGATAGACATGCTCTCACAAACCTCTACATCCGTGGCATTAGCAGCTGTAACGGAAGAGCAAACTTTCTTTCTCTTTGTTGTGAAATTATCCATATGCACTTGCCACTTTGGTTGGTGCCTCAATAGGTTCCAACAATGGTCCAAATTATAGTTTTTTTTTTGTATCTCTCGATGCATTAACTTCGCTTTCTCAATCTAAACAACAATCATAAAAATATTAATACATATTACAATCTAAATTTATGATAATTAGAAACATATCTTGTCTTGTTCATTGGTATCGCTTGGATGCATTGATTCGACTTGGGCCAAGCAACCACAAAATTTGTTTGTTGCTTTTTGGATGATTGACCATCGATTAGTCAACGACCCCACAGAACGTTCAGGCCAATTTGGTTTTTTATAAGTATTGAAGTAATCATGGATTCTTATCCACAATTGGCTGGACTTTTGATCGGTCCCCCTAATAGCGTCTGTGCTAATGTTGAGCCACCCTGATACAAGGAGATTGTCTTCCTCCACGGTGAAGGACACGCCCCGTTGGGATATCTTAGTTCGTGCCCTTACTTCCCCTTCGAGTTGTGTCACTTCAACCTCGGCCTCAACATTATCATGCAAGACACTAGCAATGGGGGGGTTATTAATACCTTCTCCACCACTTTGCAAGAGTGTGGTGAAAAAGGGATCGTCCAATAAGTGTGAATCCATCCTTCATAAAACAGTCAACAAGTAATAAAGTCAACACAAAATACTGCATCATCAGTATTAACACAAAATGAAGTCAACAAAAGTACTGCATCATCAATATTTTAACCTAAAACTAAACATCACTACCCACATACATGCATGATCTAAAGAGTTAAAGACAACCTGGTTCATGTCCCACCTCATAGTACCAGCTTCTTCCCATCAAGTTTACCTGCCAACTAATTAAATGTAATTCCCATGGAAATATAATTTTCTCCTATAAATTAAAGGACAATATAATATAATAAGACTAATTAAAGATGGCAATTCACCTGAAAGCTCACTTATTTATTTATTTATTTATTAGGGAGGTCGATTGTAGATGCATCGATGCTGAATAGAACCACTACATAAGACTTTTGTACCCGACTCTATCTCAAGTACAAAGGATGAATATATTCCAGATCAGGCCAGTGTATTGTGGGTATCAATCTTTTCCTAGACTTACTGTCAATGTCTCTTTAGCATAAAAGATTAACCAAAGGATTCATATGTCTGTCATCGACTATATAAATTTTATAAAATGATCAGCTAGCATCTATTCCTGCAATTCTATAAGTCCTGAAATATTCATCAGCTAGCTTGAAGGGTTAATTAACTTCTAGTTTATAATTCTACGTACGGAAGCTATTCCCCACAACTTATTAAACTTGAAATAAAATGAAAATATTATATTCAGCCAAGTACCTATTAATATTAGAATAGCATAGGGAGATCAATACTTTTTCTTTTTCTTTTTTAATCAAGGTGTGTTCATCATTGACAACAAGCAAACTCGTTTCAAGCACGAAGCAAGAAAGCATGATATATATAATGCAAAGTGATCAAATTTCCATGCACTGGATTGGTTTTTTTTTTTTTAATTTGTAGAGATTTTTAAAGTGATCAAGCATGATATTTTTTAACTCATTTCCAGTACTTGTGCTAACTGGAGATGCTTATTTCTAACAACACTGGAGGTGCTAACTGGAGGTGCTTATTTCTACAAACACTGCTCGTGCATTACAAAATTCATTCCACGCATCACCATTTCTATTTTACACCAGCCCATTTACAACACGGGAGAATCACAAGGATTCAAACCCCCAAGACAAAACATGCTTCATTACAAAAATAGACAGTAACTCAATCCCAAAATACCAAAATCACCGAGAGAACATATATAATCCCAAAATCACGGTAGAACAAAAAATGGAGAAGAAATTCAATCCCAAAATTATAAAATCACCGAGAGAACATATATAATCCCAAAATCACTTCATTACAGATCGGGAGTGGGAGTGTGTGTGTGTGTGAGAGAGAGAGAGAGTGGAGTAAGAAAAGTCGAGAACAGCAAGTTCATAAGAAAAAAATCGAGAACAGCAAAAAAAACTTACAGATCGGAAGTGGGAGTGAGAGATCAACAGAGGTCGTGGAGGGGCGCAGCCGTGGGTCGTTGAGGGGCGCAGCCGTGGGTCGTGGAGGGGCTGCGAATCGGGAGTGGGAGTGCGAGTGAGAGAGAGGCAGAAAGTGAAGGAGAGTTACGGGAGTGGGAGTGAGACAGAGAGAAAGTGGAGAGAGTTTACGGGTGACAAATATGTTCCCGCGTTTTTGTTGCCGTTTCCCGCGTGTGCAGAGTAAGTGAGAAATTATTATTTTAATTTTTGATGAATGGATTTGCTTCTCCAAATTTAGCTAAGGACTGTAGCAGGAGTCTAAATATTTTTAGAGATGCATAATCCAATGTGGAGATTTTTTAGTACATATTATCTAAAATTTGACCAATCTTTAATTTTAACTAAGCCAATGCTAGTGCCCTAATGGAATGCGAAAGATGGGAGAAAACGGTGCGTTTGTTGTCTGAAAATTTTATACACCACGTTATAATTCTATTTTCATCTCATTGTGAAAGATGTGATACATTTATCATCAAAGACCTTGATAATCAAATGGTGATAAATGTGTCACATCTGACATAATAAAATAAAAGTAGAATGAGAGTATAATGTATAGTATTACTTTACCTAGATATATAACCTTTTATGGGCAGACGTGTTGACTTTCGAGAGCACTGTCATTGAATTATGCATCTTCATATGCATCTACATATTTACATGATATGACTTTAAATTAGGCTACATTGGACTATGCATATCTAGAAATTTGCATAGCTATGAATAACATTTCTACAAATTTGAAGATACACTATTCACTCTCCAAATCTTATTTTATTTCTTTTTTTCTCTCTCCTCCCACCTCTCTCTCTCCACCAACGGATAGAATTTTAGGAAAAAAATTCTAGTGCATGGGTGCTAAATGATAGAATTTGCAGTGGTGCTAATTAATTGCAAAATAAAAAAATAAAAAATAAAAAATGATAATGTTTTATTATTATTTGGCTCAAAGATACATAATCCAATATGAGATTTTTTATATATATTTAAAATCAATATTCAAAAGATATGATTTTGCATATGCATATAGAGAAACCAATGCTAGTACTCTTAATATGATGCATGTTGCTAGAGCATTCACATCGGCTTGGCCAAATGTAAATGCAAACTAAAATTTAGCTAACAATCCCTTCAAATAGTCTATATTAGAAGAGGCAAAAGGCAAATATTTTGCTTGCTACAGTAACTCTCTATATTTGTATGGTTGCTATTCACCCTCCATTGAATACTTTATGTTAATTTCTCTCTCATTTTGTTGCTACATAATAGTTGCACTACTAATTATTATTTATATATATATATATATATATATTGGTGCTTGAGTTCATACAATTTACAATAGATTTGAATTGCAAAATATGAGAAAATGAAATTAGATAAAAAAATTATAAGAAATATTAAATTAATAATATTTTTTATTATTTTAACTAATAGATAGATAATTCAACACAAGAATCTCTCTTGAATAAAATAGGTAAAAAGCAAAACGTGTGATTTTAACTTTGCTTTTAGCTGAGCCAAGGAGATATTCTTATGAAAAATCGATCATGCAGTTTGATTTGATCTCCAAATTGCATATTAAACTACATGAAGGATTGGCTTTTTCACTTAACCTATTCCAATCGGTCATTTATGTACACCCATATTAATACTTTAAGCAAACGGTATACCTTTTTTAATGCATCAAAAGAATAAGGATCGAGTTGAAAGCAAGATGTTGCTAGCTAGTATTTAAGGAGTGCTGTAATTACAGTAGCATCCTTGTTGGGGATTTCATTAGGAGTGACCTAGATGAACTTGCAATTAAACTATAAACGCACAATCGATGAAAGAAAAATTGAATCAATAGCCTTCTGTCTGTGAAACTAAGTACATCTTTTTAACCAACACTTCATGATATGGACGGAACAGCCATGATCTACACATGCTGCATGTTGTATTTATTTATTTTTCACAGAGAGAGAGAGAGACTCCAATTGGTGCAGCAAATCACCATCCTTTCGACAATAATAAAAGAAACCTCTCCTTATCATGTGGTGTTCTGAGTAAAGAACAATGGGAAATTCGTTCTGGATATATAGAACAATTAGTCCGTTCATGATCATGTACTGACAGAAATTGTTTCCTAGGTACCACGATTCTATCGAGGATAACATTATGCAGAGAAAATTGAGCATGATATTATTGTTCATTTTAATTTTATTTTTAATTTTTGGAATTGTTGAAGGGAAATAATTGGCAAAATTTTTATCAAAAACTAGTTCATGTCAGCGTTGCCCTTGATATTGGCAAGCAGGATCAGAGGATAGGCTTCTCAACCAGATTGAGTCACTAACAAAGGCGCTGGAATCGTCATTTCTGTGCCATGTCCAGAGTGCATGGGTTGCATTCACCACCTCAAATTGGCCATGTCCAAAGCTCGCCTCCCTGAAAATGGATATATCAGGCGTTGGATCTGCATACCTGTAAGCACCAGATCAATGAACGCACGGAGTCAAATGGATAGCTAAAGCAAATAATGCACTATGGATTTAACCAACTAGATATGTATTTGAACGATCATAAGGTTAATTAGACATCTTATCATGTATTAGAGGTACGTATAAAATATATCTCACTTGCTGGCAAGGCCTTCTCGGTTTCCGCCATCGCCAATGGTGATATGCACTGGGCCACAATTGTCAGCTTTCCCATTGTAAACGCGAGTCTGTAGATAGAGGACAAGCAGCAATGACATGGAAACAAAGTAAAAAAATCAGCAATAAATTTAGAGTTCTATATATGGACACACAGCACATATATGTATATATTATTATATATATATATATCTATATATATGTATAGATGGCAATAAAAATAAAACGGGGATAAAAAGAAGAAGAAGAAAGCTTACAAAGCGCTCATATGCGTGCACATGTCCAGTGAAAACAACATCCACGCGAGCTTGATAAAGTAGCCCTTCCATGGAAGCCTTCATCTCGTCCGACTCTTTCTCCCCCTGATGAGCAGTATTCGTATTGTACCATGGCGCATGAACAAGCACTACTATCCATGGAGTTCTTTTCCGATCAATCTTCCCCATATCTGCCTCTAACCACTTATACTGTGGTGAACGAGGATCAAAATCCGTGTACGAACTCAACATGATAATATGAACCCCAGCTACATTAAAAGAATAGTATAGGTTGCAGTCCGATCCACTCTGTTCAAATGGCATGCGCCATCTTGCATTGTAGGCTGTGAAGGGTTTGGAGTGGAAGAACGGAATCTTCTCAACTTCGTGGTTGCCTTGGGTTACCATCCAAGGCCGCTGGCTTGCCAGTGGCTCCACAAGCCTGCCGAATGAATCCCAAAAACGCTGGTAGAAATCAGCATAAGCCAAGTCTCCTGGCAGTAGCAGCATGTCGTAATTCGATTTTGCTATGTGTTGGAGGGTTGAGTCGGTCCACTCAGTCTGTCCAAGATCACCTGCACATGCATTATCAAGTTTTTCTTATAAATTGAACATTTAGGAGGTCCTCGATCGGATGATTTACAATTTATATGTAGCCCAATTCTAATCATTTTTAGAGACTTCGTTTAGGGACCATCACGGGATTAAATTACAAACTATATATATATACACACAAATGTCGTAAAATCAGCTAGTAATTTATTATACATACCTACAACAGAAAATTTGATTGGGAATTGAGCTGGTGGGGATTTGAAAGTAAAGTCACGGCCTGAAGCTGGACCGCAACGATAGTAATATAATGTATTCGGCTTCAAGGGACCAATTACTACGTCATGTATTTCCCCGGACTTGTACACTATCGAGTAACGGTACGAGGATGTAGTCCCATTTGCAGAAAACTCGTATTTCATTGGGGATGTACCATATTCTACTGTTGCGGGGGCTGAGCTTTCGGTAATCCATGAAATCCTCATTTTGTCCTCGCCAACCAAAGATATGTGCACCTGCAAGCAATAACGTTAATCATGATATTGGAAGGCCGTAAAATATATATATATATATATATATTTATATACTACGTGTGTTCATGTACTCGTTCTGATTTCCAGCGACAGATTCAAACAAACAACCACATGATGCAGCTATAATAAACTTATGATCAAATTGAACATCATGTAAACACTACGTACCAGGCCAATAATATCCCGTTGATCGAAGGCTATGCACTCGGAAACAAGAAATACCTCTAATCCTTGAACAATTATCATGTCTGTCGTAGGACGAATTACCAAAAAGTTTATAGATCAGTCGGACCAACAAAAGCGTAACCAGCGATTAATTCCCCCTTGGTTTAAAGAGTAGTGCGGATGAAGAATAAGTCGGTGGTTTTTATTTTCTTTGAATTAGTGAATGATAAATTGATCAGTAAATCTTTGTTTGCAGTCTTCAATTATAATCTTTGACCTTAATATTTTGTCCTGAACATGATGTCGTTTATTTATGCAGGAATAATATTTATATAAACTGACCTTCAAATTTCATCTTTTGAACTTAGGCATGCATGCATACAACTTCCACTAATTCTGAAAAAAAAAAAAAAAAAAAAATCAAAATCAAGTTAATTAGTTTGCTGCTAAAAAAATTTAATTAACTCGTATGAAACGAACACTAGTTTACAATTTAGAAAAAAAAAAAAAAAAATCAAACACAACACAAACTAATTCTCTCATTCTAAATACTATATATGCTTTCTATTTTTAACCATGTTTTATTAGTCTTAGATTCAGTCCAATTATCAAGCATATAGTACTACTGGTATATATAGACAAGAAACAAGTCGATCAGGTGGTTTGAGTCCCAAACAAAAATTTACAGGCGCAACCTGGCCTGCGCCTAACATGGTTAAATAGATATGAAATTCATATGTACCTGTTGAGGGGAAGCAGGATTATGATCGTCTCCATACGAGTGAGGAACAGAGAGAATCTTGCGCAGTACAGGAGGGCGGTTGTACGAATAAACGCCACCAAAGAATAAGCCGGCGAAGGCCAATGGTAGCGCAGATAATAGAAACAAGCGCAAGTCTCGCACACCCATGACGCTTACACCACAAGAAGAAAAAGAAGGGGAGGAAGAAGAAGGGGAGGAGGACGACGACGAACGACCCTTCAGATTTTAATAAGCGGAATGGAACTGAAGAACGACGTTCCTTCTTATATATTGCATGTATTAAAGTATAAATGACTCGTCGTGTGGACACCTGTCTGCTACGTATTATATACGTACTCGTGGCATGACATCGTTTTGGACGATTCTCACGGCTATATTTGACAAATTTTTTAAAGCGCGGGCACACGAGTTACTATATAGAAAACAGTGTCCGAGAGAATATTGCTGCCATGCATAGGTTTATTCCTTTTCTGAAATTTGGTAATGCCAACCAAGAAAAAAATCTGCATTCCATGTACAAATTCAGTCTGAAATTAATATCAAATCAAATTCATGATTTGATTATTATTATAATTTACTTCTCATAATTATCAAATCAAAAAATTTAATTTTATAATAATTAAGATGATTATTTATCTTATGATTATTAAGTAAATTTTTTTTCAGAAATAGAGATTTATATTTTGTATTGAAAAACCAGTTAATTTTCTTCGGTAAATATCATTAATCATGCAATCATTAATTTAAAATTTGAGGAGTTCAATATTTAACTTTTATTTCACATAATTATAATTTGTGTAGGTTAAGAATAATTTATAATCCTGAGGGGTAGTTCAGCTGGTCTGGTTTTGGGTTTGTTCTTTAATGGTCACCAGTTCAAGTCCCTTTAAGGTTTCTGAAGATTTACCTGATCGTTAACTTCAAGACCCCATGAGATTAGTCGAGGTGCGCACAAGTTGACCTGGATATCCACAATTAAAAAAAAAAAAAAAAATTATTGACCAAGATTTTTCTGGCAACTTTTGAAATTAATAGTGTAGTGCAAATCTCAAATTGGACGGGTCCATCTAGAATTATAATTGCAAAACTCCCTTGCATGCAGGATTGATTGGATCATCCTCTTAATTAAGTAGAATTTACAACACTTATATTGAACATTTATTATATATTGAAAAATTCATGTAGATAGCAATATAGTTATAGAACCCATGCACTTAATTAATTAACTGAATATCTTTAATTTTCACACTCCAAGTTAATTATGAAGTTTGAATAGAAACTTTAATTAAGGAATTATCTTGATCCATCAAGTACAGCACATATATATTGATCTATAAATATATCCATGCAATCCGTTTAAATATAGACGCTATAATATTGTACAACACTTCTATTCATCACACAATCTACTGTCTGAAATTGATTTCAAAGAATAATAGTGAATATTTCCTTGGTAACAATTAGGCTCATGCCCGTTTATCTATATCTGTAGAAACAATTAATATTATTGCCAAGATATCAGCTTTTTCTTTAAATATATTTCGAGGAACATAGCAATTAAACACGTACTATGATTCTCTCGTGTATTGCATGCAAACAATTCAGGTTTTCACTTTACAAGCAGGGTCAGATGATGGCTTCTTAAACCAAACTGAATCACTGGAAACTACTGAGTCATCATCATTTCTGTGCCATGTCCAAAGCGCATGGGTTGCATTCACCACCTCAAATTGCCCGTGCCCAAAGCTCGCCTCCCTAAAAATGGATATATCGGGCTTTGGATCTATATACCTGTATGCACGCATCAAGTCAATTTAGGTCAAACAAATACCGCTTACTTCCGTATTAATATTTAATATTTGCCATTCACCTAAAGAAAATACAGCTTTGATTTAAGAGACTGCGCGTCTCAAGAAAAGCAAATGGAGAAATTTTCCTAATGTCTGCTGGAAATAATTCAATTCAGCTTCTTATAATAGCTTATAAGGTTTTCGGTCAGTTTAATCAAAGTAATTCACCCCCAAGGAATACCCCTAGTGTCATACTCATTCTACAGCATCCAAATCGTATATAATAAGGTTAAAAATGGCATGCATGCATATATAGAAGAAGATCTTACTTGCTGGCAAGGCCTTCGCGGTTCCCACCATCTCCAATGGTGATATGCACCGGACCACAATTATCAGTTTTCCCCTTGTAAACGCGAGTCTGATAGAGACGAACACCAATGCCAAATGGAAACATTTGATCAGTAAATCAAGCATTAAAAATTTAGATCCACATACAGAGCAGAGTAAATCCACGAGCAAAATTGAATAGAAATTTCCTCTGATCGTAGGGGTCCAACATATGGAACCGGGTTAATTGGAACTAAAAATCATTCACTCTCATATGATGATAAATTAGTTGGAAAAAAAATGAAGAATTCAACTATTCAATAACATTCTAATAGAGGGTGAGTTTATAACCTTAATAAATAAGCAGGGTAAGCAGGGAAAAGGAAGCTTACAAAGCGCTCATAGGCATGTACATGTCCGGCAAAAACAACATCCACGCGAGCTCGGTAAAGTAACCCTTCCATGGATGCCTTCATGTTAATCGACTCTTTCTCACCCTGATGAGCTGTATTAGAATTGTACCAGGGCGCATGAATAAGCACTACTGTCCACGGAGTTTTTTTCCTATCAATCTTCCGCAAGTCTGCCTCTAACCACTTGAACTGTGGCGAGTTAGGATCAAAATCTGTGTACGAACCCAACATGATGACATGAACTCCGGCGACATTGAAAGAATAGAAGAGATTTGATCCCGAGCCACTCTGTTCGAATGGCATGCGCCATCTTGCATTGTAGGCTGTGAAGGGTTCGCTGTGGATGAGTGGGATCTTCTCAATCTCATGGTTGCCTTGCGTCACCATCCAAGGCCTATGGCTAGCCAGTGGCTCGACAAGCCTTCCAAATGAATCCCATAAAGGCTGATTGAGATCTGCATACGATAAGTCTCCTGGAAGTAGCAGCATGTCGTAGTTCGATTCTGCTATGTGTTGGAGAGTTGATTGGGTCCACCCAGTCTGTCCAAGATCGCCTGCATGGATATTATGCAGTTTTGCTCGAACATTAACATTAATATCGTACGAAAAATGGAAAGACATGATATATATAAATATATATATAGGTCCTTAAAAAACTTGTATACTCTGCTTTTGATCTATACATACCAACAACAGCGAATTTGACTGGGAACTGAGCTGGTGGGGTTTTGAAACTGAACTCGCGGGTGGAATCTATGGCGCCACAACGGTAGTAATATACAGAATTGGGCTTCAATGGACCAATTACAGTGTCATGAATCTCCCCAGAAACATACATCAAATAACTGTACGAAGATGTAGTTCCATCTGCAGAAAACTCATACTTCCCAGGAGAGGTACCATATTGAACTGTTGCTGGGGTTGAGGTTTTGGTAATCCATGAAATCCTCATTTTGTCTTCCCCAACTACAGATATATGCACCTGTATGACTAGCCATATTATTGGAAGCTATATAATCAACGTCTAATCACTCATAGCCACTTGTATCCTTTTTAACTCAAAATAACACGTTTCATTAACAAAAACAAGCAATACATTCCATGCTCCAGGGACAGCAGTACGTGGGCCACAATTTAAAACCAATTAAATTCATGATGTTTTCCCTGATTACCAGAGGAGGGGAAAAAATTAAAATTACCCACACAGTGAAGATAAGAATCCCAACCTACCTGCTGAGGAGAACCAGACTTTAGATTTTCCAAATGGTTCACAATGGTCGGACGGGGCGGCGGACGATTGTACGTATTGAGACTGCCCAAAAACCCACTCAAGGCGAGGCCTGTTGATACGAGAAACAGCCCCAGTCCTCGTGCAGCCATTGTGACAGATTGGCATATTCCCATCTCTGAGGATAGCTATAGGTTTCGTACTCTCCTCATGTGTGAGAAAATATCTCCCTCATGTGTTTCAATTCCTTGTTTACATGAGGGATAACTGTCGGTCGTTTCGTGTAAAGCTCGTCAAACTAGCCCAACGGCCACGCACGAGCCCACAGTATAATTAGGTAAGATCTGGACGGTGGGTCGAGATATATAAATTTGATGAAAATTAAAAATTAAATAAAATATTATTAAAAATTATTTTTTAATAATAATATTATTTTAAAATTTAAAAAAATGAATTGTTTTTTATATGGCTTTATTCCATGTTAGATCAAATATTATCTGATACTTTAAAATGAGAAATGATATTTGTAATTTTAGGGTGTGAAAGTTTGCGTACTTCATTTAAAAAAAATAGATAAATATGTGGTCTACATGAAAAAAGAAATAATAATCATTCAATAGTAGATCCTACTTTTTTTTTTTAAAAGAATACACTAAATTTGTATATCTTAAAATTGTATATAGTATTAACCACTCTAAAATATGCTTCTTTTTGTCCTTTTTTTAGTATGCCTGATGGGCTTTTATTAATTTTTATTTCAGTGATCTACACTCACGCGAGAAGAAAATAGTTCCAAAAAGTCTAATAATTGTGGTAAAGAAGATATTTGAAGTATAATTATCAAAAACAGATATTCCTAAAATACTTATATAATATATCTATTAAATTTTTAAATTTTGAAGCTAATTTTTTCTTTCTTCTTCTTCTTTTGACATCATACTTAATTAGTTTATAGTTGATCTAGTCAGGTCACCTAGACAATTAGGGACCAAACTGATTCATCAGCTTGATCGATCGATCTTGACAATGTATTCGAACCTATCTAGCTTCCTTAGTGATCAACTAGTTAGGGTGTGCTATAGATCTCATTAGTTCCTCACTTGCTCCTAGTGTAATGGTAATAATGATAAAAGAATCAAGAAATGAAGATGATAAAAGGGACACTGTGTTCATACACATGAGTGTATTTGAGGTCACCCAAATTCCTTCGTAGAAGTTCTTACAATTCAAAAGATTCCAGAATGATCCTAACAACCCCATAGTAATGGGTTTTTAATAGTTTTAAAGATAATTACTAAAATGACCATGTGCTATAACAGATTGGATATGTAAACGAAACTACATCGTTTTAATACTGAAAGAACCACATTACTATTAATTGAAACTGTACCGTTTAGTGGAACGGTTAAAATATAGCCATTTCCTCTTTTACAAGCAAGCGACGCCATTCCTTTCATTTTACCAAACGACGAAGTTAGGCTACTGGTAAAGCCCTAATCCCTCGATGCCTTTTCTTCTTTTACATTTTCCCACTTCTCTATACTCCGTCGTCCCCATTAGACCCTCAAGCTCCTTTCCTTCGTCTCCTTTGATCCCCTCACTTGGAAGCCTCCTAACAACCTCCACTTCTTACAATACCTTGCCCACAAGGTGTGGGTACAAAACCTTCAGTTTCCAAAGGTTCTCCCAACTGTTCTCTTCCTCACCATTGTCACTGGTTGGTGGAAGAGAGGGCAGCGCTTGGATCTGTGTTCCTAGTTTCTTCTTCAAGCAAGAAACATGGAACACAGGGTGGATCTAGGACGATGATGATAGTTCTAGGAGATATGCCAATGTACCTAGCTGTTGGACCACCTTGAAGGGCCCATAAAAGTGAGGAGCCAACTTCATATTGTGCCGTGCAGCCACTGTTCTCTAACGGTACGGCTGAAGCCGTAGGTACACCCACTCCCCTTCCTCAAACAATCTCTCAGTTCTTTTCTTATCTACGTAGATTTTCATTCTGTTCTTGGCTGCTAGGAGGTTGTTCTTTAGTAGATTTAGGATCTGTGATTTGTTCCTTAGTTGTTGGTCCATTGCCATGTTGTTTAAAGTCCCTAGTATATAGTATAGTAGTCTCGGTGGAGGGTACCTGTAGAAGGCCTCGAAAGGTGTAAACTTGGTGGCATTATGGTAAGTATTGTTGCACCACCACTCAACTTGGGGTAACCAATGACTCCAACACTTAGGTTTTTGACTCACGTGGCACCTTAGGTATCCCTCCAACACCTCGTTTAATGCTTTAGTTTGCCCATCACTTTGAGGATGGTAGGCAGAGCTAAAATTGAGAGAAGCCCCCCGGAGAGAAGCCCCCATGTAACTTAAATATGGATCCTACAAAGACTTGAGCCACTTCCTATGCTGTGTAAAGGTGAGCCAAAGGCATAAAGTGGCTATATTTAGTGAACCGATCCACAACCACAAAAATCATTGAATAGCTCTTGGATTTTGGCAGCCCTTCAATGAGGTCCATGAATATATCAGTCCATGCTTGTTAGGCTCTCAGGAGTGGCTATAGTAGACCCACAAGGGGTAGTATTTCATACTTGGTAGCTTGGCAAGTGTCACACTCCCTCACCTATTTTTTAATGTCTTTCTTCATGCCAGTTCAATAAAAATAAAACTACATCCTGATCTAGTTTATAGTTGATCTAGTCAAGTCACTTGGACAATTAGGGACCAAATTGATTCATCAGCTCGATCGATCGATCTTGATAATGTATTCAAACCTATCTAGCTACATTAGTGATCAACTAGTTAGGGTGTGTTATAGATCTCACTAATTCCACACTTCTCTCAGTGTGATGGTAATAATGATAGAAGAATCAAGGAATAAAGATGATAAATGGGCCATTGGGTTCATATGCTTGGTGTATTCGAGGTCATCCAAATTCCTCCATAGAAGTTCTTACAATTCAAAGGATTTCAGAATGATCCTAATAGCCCCTTAGACGTGGGTTTTAATAGTTTTAAAGACAATTACTAAAATGACCTTAACAGACTGGATATGAAAATGAAACTACATCCTTTTAATACTGAAAGAACTACATTACTATTTAATTGAAACTTTGTCGTTCCGTGAAATGGTTAAAACGCAGTCGTTTCCTCCTCTACAAGCCAGCGACGTCGTTCCCCTCATTTTACCAAACAGTGACATTGGGCTACTGGTAAAGCCCTAATCCCTCGATGCCTTTTCNAAAATGACCTTAACAGACTGGATATGAAAATGAAACTACATCCTTTTAATACTGAAAGAACTACATTACTATTTAATTGAAACTTTGTCGTTCCGTGAAATGGTTAAAACGCAGTCGTTTCCTCCTCTACAAGCCAGCGACGTCGTTCCCCTCATTTTACCAAACAGTGACATTGGGCTACTAGTAAAGCCCTAATCCCTCGATGCCTTTTCTTCTACATTTTCCCACTTCTCTCTATTTCGTCGTCCCCATTAGACCCTCAAGCTCCCTTCCTTTGTCTCCTTTGATCCCCCCACTCAGAAGCCTCCTAACAGGGTGAAGATCAATCGATCAGATTTAGTGGGTCCTATAAATATATATACATATATACGGTATACCTTTAAATTGGTTCGTTTGTACTACAACCTTTTCATTTATGTGAAGATTGTGGCTGGTATATATAATTTATCTCTTTCAATAGTTATCTGTAGAATTATCGAAGGGCTAGCTAGCAGCTTCTTACTTGCGCGAATGCTGTCACATTTTTACTCCTTTGGCCTCTGTCCCTTGTACATATATGCGCGACGTTTGCAAGAGAAACTTGAGGTTTACGAGATATATTAATGCACATTGTCAATCGGTACTCCCTTCTTTCAGTAATTGTCCTTTTCTTTTATTAGTGTCTTTCAAGTAATTCGGTTGGGGACTAATTAATCTACGTACATACCTTCCCTAAGACCTAATTCCGCGCATAGCCTGTGATCTGATTGCACAAGATCCACATGATCTCCAAAATAAAAATCATGGGATTGACCTCCCTCCCGCAATATTAAAAAAAAAAAAAAAAAAAAAAAAAATTAGGGTGTTTGAATTTACAAGTCTCCTCAACTCATATCATATTTATCGTTACAATTTTTCTAAATTTTTTTACAAATTATAATAATTATTTTTTTAAAATCCTAAAAGAATTTTTTCAAATTCCCACACTAAAATATAATAAATAATTCAACTTTTTCAAATCTCAAAACAACTTTCTCAAATTCTCACACAAAATATAATAAACAATTCAACATTTTCAAATCTTAAAATAATAATAATATTAAAAAATATTATTCTAAAAATATTATTTTTTACTATTAACAAATCATCTCAACTCATCTCTGAATCCAAACGCCATGAGGTCTTATTGCTTAATGTGGTCATGACATGTGGCAGGTTATGTGATTAATAAAACAAAAAGAAATCCTCTAACTACAAAGGGATTACACAAAAGCAATCTTACAAATTGATGTGATTTGATGTGATTCATTAGATTATAAAATTATTTTTATTGTATAGTAGATTTAATGAATTAAATGAAACTAAGTCAATTTGTGAGATTGATTTTGTGTAATTCTTTTATGGACGTAACAGTCCTCTAAAACAAAAGGTTAGAGAAAGGGAAGCCTTCGTCCCCGAGCTACTGAAACCAGACATTTGAACCAAACCCACGTGAGCAAGACATAAACATTGAGAGAACTTCCAGAAATCACCAACATACTACCGTAACCCCCAAAGAATCAAAGATGTCACTTAACACAAAAAATACAGCTGGTGGAAACTCAATAAAGCCCAGATCTAGATTACAAGCCACCCTTGAAAATTTCCGCAAGCTTATAAATCTAACATTAGGCTTCAAAGGGTGAGCTATCAAACACATTGGGACCATTAGCAAAGCTTCAATTTCAGCTGTAGCAAAGTTGATGACTGACATGAGAGAGCCCAATCTCTTTTTTGAGGCTGTGAGGCATTGACGTAGTAAAATGGAGAACTTAAAATCAAGTATAAGATCAAGAGGCAGGAACCTGAGAGCAAAACCAAGACAAGAAAGCCGGTTGTTGGAGTGCATTGGCTAGAGGAGTGCATTGGTTTGGACGGAGTGTCCGGTTTCGGCAGATCCCTGGACGAGGGTTCTATTTCTCTAGCTCTTTTTTCTTTTTATTTTTAACCACTTTAACATGTGGCATGACTAGATGAAGCGGTAAGAAAGAGGAGGCCGCAGCTCTAAAAAAAAAAAAAAAACTCCGCTCTAGACAAACGTTGTTGTTAGTTATGTACATCATAGTCAACAAAGTTAGGTTGCCATCCCAAGTACCATTGTATCACATCTATCCTAGAAAGCTATAATTTTAGTACACGAAACATTCATTTCCCCCCACATACATGATACATGCACATGCATGCATAAATAATTGTGATTGCTTAAAATGATGATCTGTTTCAACACTTTCGGCAATAGATTCATACAAAAAATGGAATTAAACACTAGTACTACTACTATATATTTATAATGAATTAAGCGAATACATAAACAGATCAATCGTACCTGTTGCGGAGAAACAGCGTCAAGACCGTCCGCGAGATTACGAACGACGAGGGTCTTGCGCATAGGCGGTCGATTGTAGGAATCTACGCCACCATAGAATCCGGCGAAGGCCATGGCCAGTACTACTGCTGATGTTAGAAACAGCCCCAGCCCTCCTCGCACAGCCATGGTGCCAGACTGGTACTGTTTTCTTTCTTCGATCTTCTTCTTTTGATTTATTGATGAAGTAAACTATTCGCACTGCCCACGAAGCGGAAAGAGGAAGAACAATGATGATGGAAGAGAATATCAAACAACCCTCACCTCGGAAGATCAGAACCCAAGCGGCCCGGAATGGGACAGTACAAATGTCTCTCTTCAATATTACATATTATATATGTGTTGTCTCCTCGATCGTATCTTTATGTGGGTAGCTAGCTAGCTGTGAGCTGTGTTATTATTACGTACGCGAGTCATTGGCATGACATATATACTAATTAACAACGTTTCCGGCCAATCTAGCGGCTGCTTGACAACTAGAGGTAGCATTCACACACACAAAACAAGTACGTGTTGGAGAGAATATTCCAGGAATTTAATTATAGGCAATTGGCTTTCAATTAAACCTGGAATTCTATTCATGTTATATTATATTTAATATATTATTTGGATAAGAAAGAGGTATAGATAGGTCCAATATTTGGTTGCAAAAATCAAGACTTCGTCACGGAAAGGGTGAATGCAGCTAGCTATATAGGGACGTTTTTATTTTCAGTGGCAGCTTACCAAAACGAGTTTTTATACTATTAATGTTAGATAGTTATGGATTGTGCGCCATATATTTTTCTTGAAAGAAAGTATGATTTATTATTAAAATATTAATTTTTTTAGATAAATTTTATTTTTATTTATTTTTTAAAAATGAATGGATATTATATAACTGTAAATATCACATTTTTATATATAATTGCTGTCTATCTCTCAGTATTGTTATTTATTACACAATCTTTGGCCGCTTTTGCAATACCATTAGACGGAAGGGGTGGTTAATTCGAATGATTAGACAATTACTTGAGAGTTGAGAACACACATTTGCGTGCATTTCTCAAACAACCGACAATTACTAGCTGCTGCTGCTGCTGCTTCTGCCGCCTATAATTACAAGCTAATTATTAATGGAGTACTGTGGTTATTAATAGTTTTCCAATTAATTAATAATTACGGATTATGTGTTCATGTATCCCTAAGAGGAATTGCTAACTTGTCCCATGCAAAATTGATTAACGTATATTTATGACAAAGTTAATTAAGTAGGTTAATTAGCCATACGAATCTAAAATGAATATTCCAAATTAAGATCTCTTGATTCAAGCAATTATATATATAAAGTTGATTTCATGTGCAATATATATTAATAATTATATATACGACCATATATTATAAAGTGCGCATTAATTTAATTAATAATTTTGCAGCATATAATTTCTAATTCTATAGCCTCTGTCCCTCAATCAAATTATAAAAAGAAACAAAATTACAATAATAATAATTTTCCTTAACTTGTTTTCTTTCTGATCGATCCGACGGTTTTCCTAAACTTCGTCTTCGTGTCGCCAAAGTCAGTCTCTTATTTCAAAGATATTTACACACTCTGGACCTGTTATATTATATCGTTCTGACCAGCGCTAGCTAGCATCTCCTAGTTCCCTCAATCAAAACCCATGCAGCTCATGTACGTTCAGAACTGCCACAATTTAGTTTATTTATCCAAATGATCACTTAAAAAGAATTTATACAGAACCTTTTTAATACATAGAATCATACTACATATAATATATATATATATATGATCATCATGTAGAAACTCAGCAACCATAAGATCAGTATGAACTCAGAAATTTATTTCCACATTTAGGACTCATTTGCAGCTATATATATCATATATGATATATATATATATTTATATATATAGCTGCAATCATATGATTGCTTTCTTAATGATATAATGTGAACTCAGAAATTTGTCCTATTGTATATTTGGCGCCTGGCCTATGACTATATATATGATCAGTCTCTGACAAGGATAATGATCTTTTTTTTTTTTTTTTCTTTTTTTCTTTTTTTTAAAGGATAATGATCTACTTAAATATTTTCTGGTTTTTCAGAGCATGGAAGGGTTTCAATAAGACAGTAGGCATATAGCCGGCTACCGACACAAAAACTGCACTTGTTTCTCTTCGTGTTTTGATATCTTTTGAATGAAATTAATGGAGATTAATGTACGTGGCAACGTAAGGCACGCGCAAGGACTATGTGAATACAATGTGACGACTAGCCAATGATGGCAAAGAAAATGAATGGTTCAGATGTTAACCTCTTTGTAACGCCTTGATCTTGGAGGTCTTTAAAGTTTACTTTTATTACTTAATATGACTCCAATATCATAATTAGAAAACTCTATAAAATATTAATTTATTTGTTTAACTTAAATATTATATTCCTTCATAAGATAATAAAGAAATTCTCAACAAAATAAATTAAAAACTCTCCAAAATTTTGAAAATATCCTTAACTCATCATATCAAAATAATCGAAAATAATTAATTTACTAACTATGACTCTCAAATAAGTACTTGTACTCTCGAACACTTATTTCTCTACGAACATTAAACCTCTCTAATATTGCCTACTCTTACTCTCCAACAGAACCATTAAAATTATCTGAAAAATATTTGGAGATAAGGGACGAATTATCAGCAATTTAGTAAATAGAGAATATAAACTAGTATGCAAATATGAGCATTTACAAAGTTCAGAATGCAGAACAAAATATTTATTATTTTCAGAATGCAGAGTCAAAACATATTATCAAAAAATCAAAGCGAAAGTTTAAAAATATTCTTATTCAAAAATTCCTTTCGCATAACATAATTGAACATCTTTATCTTATTTTATCATATCAGAATAAAGACCATGTTTAATCCTTGTAGTAGGATTGTGCAAACCCCGACGGCCAACCAAGCAGAAATAAAATGTGAATTTTCTCCTTATTATTCTAGGAACCTTGAGTATGCACGTAGGAAGAACCAAGCAGAAAAACCACTTTGGCTTCTAAAGTGGGTGCACCGAAAATAGAAAAGTTAGTATCAACCCGAACACAGGCCACAGTTTTACACCTGTGATAAGTTCAGAACGGAACAGAAATAGAAACAAAATATCATGCCAGAGATTTTCAGAAATTATATCACATCATATCAGAGTACAGAACATCTTTAGAACAGAACATAACAGAATCAGATCACAAAAATATAATGCATAAAATTTCATATTCACTCTCTTTTACACAGTTCAGAAACAAAATGTCAAAATAGCTCATGTCTACATAAGTTATGCTAGAAAATACTTTATTCTTATACAGAATTTCATGAATAATGCAAAATAAATAACCGAGGTTGTTCAAAATTTTTTTCATAACACAGCATGCATATTTTCAAAAATTGACTTCAATCCATTTTATTTTTATATAAAGTCTAGCATAAGAACCTTGCTCACATGGACTTTCTAACTTTCTGAATTTCTTCACAATAATGCTGAACGAAAATTACTCGTTACCTATAAGATTGTCATGTAATTGCCATAAATATCCAAAATTTACACCCTTTTTAATACTTAAATCTGAAACACTACGTAACCTATTTTCTTAAAAAAAATCTAAATTTCTCGAAATCCTAAAATATCATAGTTTTTCAAATATCTCGATATTCACTTAAAAATCTTTGACTATTTAAACTCTAACTTATTTATTACCGGAATCTAACTATAAAAATTAATATAATTATAAATCATACTTATTTTCTGTTAAACCACTTTTTAGACTAATTTAAAAAATTAGCCAGAGTACACTTAAAAATAAGTTTTATAACTGGAGAGGTAAAAACATTTAAGAGCACTCTCAATGGCTTTTGTATTATATAAAAAATATAAATTATTTGAAAAATTGCTCTAAAAAAGAGTTCCATTCAATTATGTAAAAAGAATTGTAAAATACAATTAGTTAGAGTAACCGGCTACATGTAGCGGGTCCCATTCATCCTATAAATTTTTTATTATTATTGATATTTCATTTACTCTCTTATTTTCTTTTACTTTGATTTTTATCATGTAAGTAAATTCTTTTTATTATTCATCATTTAAAACACATATATTTTATTTTCTTCTAAACAATATCTTAGAAATATTTTTAAAACAGTTTTTTCATATTTTGATTTTATTTTTAATTTTTATTTGGCTTATATATTTTTGTTTTACGTGTATATGACTAAATTATTTTACATTGTATATAAAAAAAATTACAAATATAAAAAATATATGGATATTGTAGATTTATTGGTAGAAATGAAATATTTAAAAAGAATATTTAAATGATATAGAGAAAAAATAGAAAAGTTGATGGATGATATATTGTAAAAATTAGTATGTAACATAGAAAAAGTAAATTTTGATGATGTATTTTAAAAGATAATATAAAGAATCAATTAGGAGTGCTCTAAAAAAGTGTATGAGCTGCTTTACGGATAAACAATCGAGCTTTACTATACAATCTCTACTACATTCTATATTCCATATTTTTTTAAATTTAATATTTTTTAATGTTTTTTTTTAAATTTTTTTAAGTTTATTCTTTTTAAATTATTTCAAAATTTTCTTTATTATTCATATAATAAATATTTGATAAAAGAAAAAAATAATAAAAATTAAAAAAAATATGAAATGTGGAATGTGAGGAGGTTGTGAAGATTCATTCGACACGATAACTAAAGGATTGGATGGCATTTCCGTAATTATCTTCAAGATCATAACTTAAGCTAACTAAAGGTTATTTTGGGAATAGAAATAAGTATGCATGGGTTCTTTGGGAAAAATGGAAATAAAGGCTTCGGAAATTAAAAACTTCCGGACCAAAGTACGAACCATGCGTGCAACAGAGAGGAGTGTTCATACCGAGAGAGGAGGTGTGCGACGGAGGCTCACCGTGAGGGAAGGAGATGTGCGGTGGACGGTGGTGAACTCGGCGGCTGTGCACTGGAAGAGAGAGAGAGAGATGAAGAGAAACTGACGTGGCTTTGGATGCGGGAAGGCTGAGTTGCGGTTTTGTGGTTCTTCGTGGGGTGGGGTGGAGATGCAGTGGCTCAACTGTGGCGGTTTCGGTGGCTATACGTGGGTACAAGGCCGGGCTCAGAGGTGCAGGGCAGAGCAGCGGTGGCCGACTCCAGTTGGGCTTCTGCAATGAAGCGGCGTGCGTCAGCTGGGCTTGTTGCTTCTGGTGGACATTTGCAGTGGTGCGGGTCATGCACGATGGTGGTTAGCTACGGGTGCTATGGTGGTGGCGGGTGGTTTACGGCTGGGCAGCTTGCGAAGGGAAAAGCCGTGCTCTGTTTTCAGGTGGATAAAACAGAGGAGTATTGGGCTTGTGGGGTTGGTGCGTGGATGAGCTTGGGCTTCCGTGGTGGCTGAATGGCGGCGTCCGGTGGAGGCTTGCAGTGGTGCGGGTCATGCAGGGGTGGTTCAGGGGGTTGGCAACGTGAAGGGCCAGGCTGGTTTGTTGCGTCTGTGCGACTATGGAGCCCAGAGCCGTGGCTGGGGTTCACGGTTTGCCAATAAGCTGGCGGTGCTCGGTGGTTCTTGGTGCAGGGTGGCAGCGGTTTATGGAAGAGCCAGGGTGGTTGTCAGTTTCTCGTGGGGCTTGGGCAGTGCTATCACGCTGGTTTTCCGTCGTGCAGGTGGTTACGATGGTGTGGCCTGGGCAGTGGAGTCGGTTTTTAAGTGGAGGGCTCACTCGTGGCAGTGGGTGGTGGTAACGTACGTTGCGTTTCCGGGACGTGGAGGTGCTGCTTGCGGTTTGAGGTGGTGCTTGAGGCCGAGGGGAACAACGTGCATGGAAGGGAAGGCTTCCAAGGAGGTTTACGGCTTTGAGTTTTCTTTTCATGCATAGGGATAAACATATCATTGCGAAACAAAAGAAAACCCTAGAGGAACATAGACGTGCATGAGTATGGGAGTGGTGCCGTGGGTATATACTTATAGTTGTTGGTATGGGTTAGGAATCTTAATGGAGATAAATAGAACTCTAAGGCAGGTTCGAGGATGAGATGAGATACTCATCATTGCATATTTTTTAAATTCTAATATAAAATATGATAAATAATTTAATTTTTTTAAATCTCAATTCAATTTTTTAAAATTTTAAAATAATAATAATATTAAAATATAATATTTTAAACTTTAAAATAAGATCAAGAATTCTATCTCAACTCCAATAATAATCCTGGGAAAAATGAGAAACGTGAGTGTAGGAGGGTTTTTCTTTGAGTTTTCGGCTCCCAACTCAACCTTTAAAAAATAACCAATTTGTCCAAAACATTTTTATGGGTTGAGAAATATTTTAAACTAATTATCAAATCTAATGAAAAATTATAATCCGTGAAACTAAAGTTTTGGCCCAAGGCCTATAAAAAAAAAATCAAAAATTTAACTGGACTTTTCTTACGTATAACCAAAAATATTTAGAAAATGGACTTGATACTGGGCCGAGTGTTACACCTCTTACTGATGTGGCCATTTGCTACGACCGAACAAAGGCATTTGCAGCAGTAGTGTTTGCAAGTAATTAAACTCCTTTCTTCTGTCAATAATTCATACTAATATTAGTATGATATAGAATGCCCAAAACCAAAGAAAACTTATTGCAACCAGATGCCAAAACATGGAATTCCTAGAGATGTAGGTCGGATTCCTAATTGCTAGATAGAGCATGTTAATTACTTTCTACTTTGATTATATTTCACCGTTTTATATTTTGTAATGAAATTTTAGTTATATTAATATTTGCATTAATAATTTAAGCTTTCATTAAATTTTATATTTCAGTATATTTTTTTAATAAAAATTTTAAATGGATTTATTTAATTTTTAATTGTTTCAGGTAGGACATACAATCAAAACATTTCTCCGTAAGAATTTAAATCTTATTTTTGTTGTATATGCGATATTATGTTTTACGATTCGACAATGAAAATTATTTTATGAAAAGGCTTTTCTTTTGTATTCTTAAATAATGGTAATGAATGGTTCTATACATCGGATTTAAAAAAAATTAAGTGTAGTCATGATATTAATGAATTGAACAGAATTTGAAAATTAAAAAAAATGAAGCTTCAAATAGCATAACATTAAGAAATTGTTAAACTATTTAAAAAAAAAACATTTAAATATCATATTCAATATAAATTCTGGCTCAGGAAGGATTTCTCCATGTGAATTGACTAGAGGAAGTGTAGAAAGGGGTTGAATCTGCAATCCAACTTTTCTCTGAAGGCAAGAGACATGAAAAGTGGGGTGGAGTTTGGCTCTTGCTGGAAAATTCAAGCGGTATGCAACATTACCGATCCACTGTAGAATCTTGAAGGGCCCATAAAAGCGAGCTGGGGATAACTTCAGATTTCGGCGAGACATAGAGATTTCTGCGGGTATGGTTCAGACGAAGGTACACCCATTCATCAACCTGAATTAGATTCCCCTTTTTGTTCTATTCTTGTCGGCATATGTCTTCATTCGATTATGTGAGGCCTTTAGATTTTCGTTTAATAAGCTGAGTGTCTGCTCTCTTGCATGCATATAGAAAAATAGATTTTTGTGATTAATTTATTGTAATCAAAAAAAATTTACAATTAATTTTAATTACAAATAATTATTTTGTTGGAATTAACTAATCGTAAATAAATAATTTTGTTATAATGATATATATCAATTGATCCAGTAAATTGTTGGTTAAAGTTCCTGCTGGCACATAGGATAACCGTATAGAGCTTTAAAATGAGATATTTTTCTTGCTACGTGGTAGGACGTATGTGGTAGGATGTATTATACCATGGCCACCATTCAACAAGGGCTAACCATTCAAATAGCCATGTACCCATGGCTCGCCATAGGCCAGCCACCTAAACTCGTTCATGCACACCGCCAACAAACTTGTTGATTGTTTTACTTGTGGTTTGTGATTATTTTGATAAGACTATAGTGATTATAGTGTTTATTTAGTAGATTTATTGTAGGGATTGTGGTTAGAGTTTTTTCAAGACGTGAGACACTTTGTAAAATTTGGGATGGCGATGCACTATAGGTCCCTTGCTATCTCTTATTCTTTGTAAAATCTTAAAAATAGATATTACCGATCATTAAAAATATGATTGTTGAAACAATAAAATAATTAGAATATGATTACAAAGTAACATATGATAGAATTACAAAATACGATAATAAAAAATAAGAAAAATGATATTTACACATCCTAAAATTGTATTTAATATTACTTAAAAATAATAATAAATTATAAATTTAATTATATTTTATTATTATATCTAGTTGGATAATCAGACGTGATTCGCGAAATCAAATTTTGAGTGGAATTGTCAAAAAAGTAAAATACGTGATATTAAGCAAATTTTGAGTACTGGAATAGCTAATCCAATACTAATAGTGATACAGTTTGTCAAAAGGTACCCACGTTTCACATCCTGTAGATTCATGTGATACATTCGCTCAAGTTGGTGGGGGACGCACATTTGTCTTTACACGGAGGTTGAACGTACCTTCACCGGACCCAAGCGGAACAAATTATGGACAACATTTGTTCTTATCTTTAGCGCCAAAGATACTTTCATTTCAAATGGAGTCAATGAAATGCATTTATATATGAGTAATGATGTCTACACAATATAATTCATAATTTATGTTGTAAAATAAGGATATTTTGATAAAATGATGTTTCTTTTACAAATTAGTTTATAAAAATAACTTTTATTTTAAAATATTATTGCGTAAAATGTTGTCGTGACGTGTATTTATTATTTTTCTTTATATACAACTAGCTTATATTTTTATTAGGATCCTTCTACAAGGACTGATCCAAACTGTCGTCCCCTTTACTTCCCTTCTTATTATTTTGTGGTCCAAAAAATTTCTGAAGTTGTTTGTGATCGGAGGCATACGCCGTGCTCCCAACTTCTTTTCAAGATCAAGCACTTTTTACTTGTTTCTGTTCATGATTCTTGAACTTGTATTTTGTTGGTTTTGCAGCAAATATGAGCTCCAAGGCCCTTTTTCACATGGCTCGCCATAGGCCACCTAAACTCGTTCATGGACACCGCCAATAAGCTTGCCCAGAGAGGCCACATAATCTCTTTCTTCTTGCCAACCAAAACTCAAACTAAGCTGGAGCCTCTTAATCTGTACAAAGACCTCATTTCTTTCATCCCAATTATTGTCCACACATAAATGGTCTCCCTTCTGGTACTAAAATAACTGCAGGTATTCCTCGCTCATTGTTTCCCCTCCTCACCACTACCCTTGACCTCATTGAACCCACAATTGAATCCTCTCTTGGTGACATCAATCCCCATTTCGTATTCTACGATTTGGGAGATCACTGGTTGCCATCCTTGGCTCGCCGCCTACGCATCAAGGCTATATGTCTTTCAGTTGTTGGCCCTCCAACCGTGGGATATTTGATTAGCCCAAAAAGGAAACTGATTGAGAAACCCTTAACAGAGATCGATCTTAAAGCACCTCAGCAGAGTTTCCCACCTTCTTCGATAAAGCTATGTGCCCATGAATCCCGAGAAGCACTAACCCTTGTAACGGTGAAGAAAGATGGCCAAGGCGGCATATCATTCGTGGAACGCCTAATGATCTCTTACATAGATTGCGATGCTCTTTTTTTCAAAGCCTGTAGGGAGATGGAAGGGATTTACTGTGACTATCTGGAAGCACAATTTAGAAATCCCGTGATTCTTTCAGGCCCAATAGTGTCGAGGCCACCAACTTCAGCATTAGCAAAGAAATGGGCAACGTGGATGGATGGCTTCAAGGCCAAAACTGTGATATTATGTGCATTGGGAAGCGAATGCATTTTAAAGAAGGATCGGTTTCAAGAATGCATTTTTCGCTACCCTAAAACCACCAATGGGGGTTGAAACAATTGAGTTTGCATTGCCATAAGGGTTTGAGGAGAGGGTAATGGGAAGAGGGCTTGTTCATGGGGAGTGGGTTCAGCAGCAGCTGATTCTGCAGCACCCTTCTGTGGGGTGCTTTATGACACATTACGGGTCAAACTCTTCATTTGAAGGCCTAGTGAGTGAGTGCCAATTAGTGCTTCTGCCACACGCTGTGGAACAACATATCATTGCGAGGGAGATGGCCGGAGATCTAAAATTAGGAGTTGAGGTTGAAAAAGGTGAAGAAGACAGGCTATTTACTAGGGAGGGAGTGTGCAGAGCTGTGAGGGCAGTGATGGATGATGATTGCAATGTTGGGCAGGAGGTGAGAGCTAACCATACTAAATGGCAATAGTTACTGCTGAGCCCAGGGCTTGAGAATTCCTGCATCGACAGTTTTGTTCAAAGGCTGTATTCTCTGCTCCAATGATTGTATAATCAAGAATAATGATTTTATTTATATTTTTATAGGAAAAATTTTTCTCATCAGTCACTGTTCACCAACTCACCCTACACCTTATGAAATACACCACAATATCTTATGAAAAAATTATAAGTATGGAATGTGAGAGTGAATGGTAGCTGATGCATAGCATTTTTCTTTCCATAGTATGTTGTTGGTTGCTGCAAGTTTCTGTCTCTGCCTTCCAGATATGAGTGTTGTTGCTAAGTGCAATACTAGTTTATGTCAATTATGCTATTTACAATTAGTAGGGGTATAATTTATAAACATATTATTTATTATATAACTCATGACTACTGTTATTAAAAAATTAAAATATAAATAATTTTTTTGTAGTAAGTAAAATAATGTATCTTTTTATATTAATTATATTTTTAATATTTTAATAAACAGACTTATAAATATATTTCTTACTATGCACAGCTACAACGTACGACAATGGGCGAGAGGCATGTTGAGTTGTCGCACATCCTAATTAAACGGGTTCAATCTTATGCACATTAGACATTCATATGCACATAAATGTCCAGGTCTGACGACTTGCAAAGCAAGCCCACTTAAGCTTAAGTTGGGCTTCACTTCGATTTACTGAATTCAACACGGCCCAAGTTACCGCACTGCTTCTGATGCCCAACGTAGCAAACAGAAGTTCCATGATTTAACATTTACTCAAGTTACAACGAAATTAAGCAGAATAAGGTAAGTGTAATTACAGGAAAAAAACATGTTAAAGCAGAATGCTTGTCGAGATAATCACAATTTTATTTATTTATTTATTTTTTTACAATACAGAAGTATTATAAACTAATTATTCTTTCATATATAAAATGAATTTTTAAAAAAAAAATAAAAATAAAAATTGGCTACATGTGGTCGTCGAAGTAGATATGAACACAACTTCCTCGTCTATATTTTATTAATTTATTTCCTAAAAGTAGATTCCTAGGATATTCCGACAAGTCATGTCACAAATTACTTGTGTTAACGATTTAGCTGACATTGAAGATTAGGATAGTGAAGCGATATATGTATGAATAGTAATAAAATAATAATAATAAAATATTAAATAATAGTTGAGTTATAACTTATATCCGATTACTCAAAGGCAGCTCGTCCTTGTAATTAAATTAACCTCCAGAAAGTCATGAGAGGAACCATACATAGAAGACAGCTTAAAAAAAGTATGGAATGCGCTCATAAATCAATAATGTTAGTCAGGCCAGAAGCCACATGTTGAATACTCACCACCAGCTATTCCACAATGGGAAACGTTAGGTACTCTCTTTAAATATTATTTACATATATAAAAAAACGAAACAAAAAAAGACTGAATCTTTTTCGTATATATTTATTAATATTCTTTCTAATAGAAATTAATTAAAACTAATTAAGAAAGTGGATTAATAGAAACTTGTAGCCTAATAGTATAGCAGCTTATATTATATATATAATAGATATCAAAAGAGGAATTAATTCAACTAAATATATATATATATATTTATATATATGAGAAAGCGTGTAGCATGCAGTGAAGAGCAGAACCTGTGGTACCCATTGGTGAGTCTAGTTTACATTAGAAACCCAGAACGAATGGTACTGGGAAGCCGTTTAATAAAATTGGAAGGTTCACTCGTGGACATGTGATATGGGCTATCGTTTTTAAAAAAATAAAAAAATACTGGGAAGCCGTGCAAACTTAGCAAGCAGTGATCGAATTGCGGAAGAAAGTGGCAAGAAGTTTCGGATCATTATTCATGATGCTTGTAAGCATAACAAAAAATATTCCCTTAAACTTGCTTCAAGCATCAAACTTTTAAACCCAACGTACGTCTTATTTCCCCAAACA
>QEOT01000292.1:121054-168383 GCA_003123785.1 Pterocarya stenoptera
ACGTGGGACTCACAATCTTTTTCAATTTAACATTTCTTTATACGTGGGACCCACAACCTTTTTCAATTTCTCATAAATACATCTAAACTCATCTTAACGTCCAAACATATTTAAACTTATCTTAGATGGACCTCACAAAACTCACTCTAACATCTCAACTAGTCACTACTATTCATAAAGAGCTTAACTAGCTATGGACATCTAAACGTAACCTAAGAATATAGGCAAGAGCCGAGGGGAATGATCTTGACTCCCAGCTAATAGCTATGGACATGATGACCTGATCGTAACGTAACTTATATATCTTTTAGTTTTGTTAACGGGGGCTACAGCAGTTGCTAATTATCTGATTGGAAGATACTGTAATTAGGTCTCTTTAATTTACGTTTACAGTGTATTTTTGTTATTAATTTTAAATGGCTGAACTCAGAAGATTAGCTATTTATTAATTAGTAGTTACTCGTATAATTAAAGAGAATATAGCCAAACGTACTACGCCAAGGGTTGAATAATTGGTCGGACAATTTATAATGAGAATGTTGATCAAACTCTTAATTAACATCAAAATTAAGAAAACCTGGAATAGATAGGTTGATACAATATAATCGGTTTGTCTTTTTAACCAATTATAAATTCTGAAACCATGATCAAACTAATTAGTCAAAACACATCCCTTAAAATCTACTAATTGATCTAATTCCATATATAGCCTTAAAGTTGCAGTATTTGTAATTCTGTACTATATAAATATATATATATATATATATCCTTTTACGTGCAGGCGACCTGGGACAGACTGAATGGACTGCATCAACCCTAGCACATGTTGATAGTGAAGACTACGACGTGTTTTTGTTACCTGGTGATTTATCATACGCCGATGGCCAGCAACCTCTGTGGGACTCTTTCGGTCGACTAGTGGAGCCCTACGCGAGCCGCCGCCCATGGATGGTGACCGAAGGGAACCACGAAATCGAGATCATGATACCCGACCATCCCCAAGGTTTCACGGCCTACAATAGCCGGTGGCTGATGCCATACGAAGAGAGTGGATCCAAATCGAACTTATATTACTCTTTTGATGTTGCTGGGACTCACATAATAATGTTGGGTTCTTACACGAAGTTTTACGTGGAGTCGCCTCAGTACAAATGGCTCGAGTCTGATTTGGCTCAAGTCAATAGGAAGAAGACCCCCTGGGTTCTTGTTCTGTTGCATGTCCCTTGGTATAATACTAATACAGCTCATCAAGGCGAAGGAGAAAGCATGAGACAAACAATGGAGAAGCTGTTGTATAAGGCACGGGTCGATGTGGTTTTTGCTGGACATGTTCATGCATATGAACGTTTTGTAAGTCATATTTCTGCTTGCTAGCTCTATAAACTATAATCGTGATAAGATAAAAGCAAAATTAAGCATGTGATATATATTAATCTGGGTCCTTTATTTTTCTTTTCGGTTCTTTAACACATCATCACTTTATATATATCATCATGTGCTCTATAACCAAACATGGATTCTCTTCTCGATCGATGTCTTGCAGACTAGGATTTATCGCAACAAGCATAATCGATGCGGTCCAGTGTATATCACTATTGGGGATGGAGGAAATCGCGAAGGACTTGCATTAGAGTATGTACTCTTGAACTAATTATTTAGTTATTACTAAATATACCAGCTAGCCTTTTAAGGCACAAATTTAGGCAGAGATCTAGCTAGCTAATTGGGGTCTAAAGTAAACTGAATATATATCTAGATCTAACTCTGCTTAATTTGATCATGAAACAAAAATTGAGGTAGGTGAGCTGGCTTGTGGACATTAGCCATTGGCTACACAACCCATCTTGCCAGACCGACGTCCCTGGCCAATCTATGAACGGATTAATGGCCATCTAGTTCGAGCCTACTCCATGCCTAAACGGCAAGGTTAATACACCTATTCTTTATTAAAATCTCGTGCCTAAATTAATTTCTAGCCAGCTAGGGCGCCTCTAGACCCTGAGACAACTTCCAGCATGCATGACTGAATGAGTTTAACTAAGGGGGTAAATTAAATTATATCTAAACGTAACCAGCTGCCGTCATCCAAGTTAATTAGGAATTAATTCACAATCGAAGGTCTTGGATCGGAGAAGGGTCATCCGGTAGTTGGAATTAATTAGTGTTTTTTTTTCCCTCTTTCCTCATGTCTCGATCATGTTAATTAAAGACGTGTGTATAATATAGAGCATTAATTATATATCGAGTTATCTATATGTAAATGTGTTACATATATGTAGGTATCTGGAACCTGCTTCTCCTCTTTCATTGTATAGGGAGCCAAGCTTTGGTCATGGACGCTTGAGGATATTGAACGAAACGCATGCATATTGGTCATGGCACCGCAACAATGACGCAGACGCACTTGTTGCAGATACAGTCTGGCTAGAAAGCTTGAGCACTTCTAAAACGTGCCAGAATACCGTGGACGAGGAAGCGACATCATTTGTCAATGATGAACTCTAAGCCGACACTACACGCATAAATGAATATAATTGCTTATCATGTTGGAGGCCATATATGCTGTGTATTATTTTCACTGAAGATGTTTTACAATTTTCATTGCTGCAATTTGTGGATCTTCTATGCTTATTTATAAGTGATTTGATCATATCTAGCCTAACTTTATCTTAATATCGATCAAATTGGTATCGATTCCTTCTTTAGTTTTCCCTAGCATTTCTTATAACTAGGACGAATATATATATATATATAAATACACATATATTTATATATGGCGATCTTTAGTATCGAGACAAATGGATATGCAAAATAACTAGAGCCACCAGTAGTTTAGGATCGAGGGCATGCACTAAAAACTTAAACGGGACGCATTCATGAAGTGATNTTTTTTTTTTTTTTTTTTTTGTATTTTGACTTTTGAAAGATTGGAAAATTTATAATAATTAATTAGGTAACTTTAGATGAAAATGTTAAAGATTTGAAACTGAAAAATGTTTGTATTTAAAAAATAAATTATAAATTGTTTATTTTAATTATAGGTTTCTTTTAAATTGTAACTATATAAATTGTTTCTTTTAAAATTAAAATTAAAAATTGTATTTAAAACAATTATAAATTATAATTGTTTCTTTTAAAAAATAAAGTATGTAACTATATAGGGTCACAATGCATATATTGTTTCTTTTATTTTTAATTTTGATCAAAGAGGACGGATTTAGCAGTACCTTCATTTTATTAATTATTAATTTATCTTCACTTTTGACAAACTAGAAAATACCATATTATAACAAGAAAATCCTAATTATAGGTTAAAAAATTCCAAAACTAAGATTTAATTAATTACGGATTTTAATTTTCTATATATATCAAGCAGCAGCTAGCCAGCTAGCTAGCTATATATTGTCTTTTTTTAAGTACAAGTAAATATATAGGTTAAATATTTACAAGTTATTTAATCCTGACCCTATATGGTTACATACTTTTCTTTTTTTCTTCTCTCTCCCTGTATATTGTCTCTGGCTCAGAAGCCTGCATTGTACGTAGTTCTTTCGTAACCTCGAGGATATCCAAGTACTCACACAACCACACGTTTGTCGTGTTCAAAATGTGTGATGTGTTAAATTCTCCTAAGCAATGATCGATAATTATGTCTTTGACAATTATTTAACTAGTTTCGTACGAGAAAATAATAGCCAGGTTTTGTTACTTTCGTATATAGCCTATATATATATATATATTTATATATATAGTAGAGATAAAAGCACTACACAGTCTACACGTATGTTTACCGTATTCGATATGGACATTGAAATTTTGAGTGATCCTATGTTGTGAAATTTGAAAGCATCATTAATATAGTCGAAATTCATTTTAAGCGTCGTCTTATAGTACTACTACTGCATGTTCTTACACCTCAAGTCATTGAGTTGGTAAGAAACAAGTTCCCCCGCCCCCTAGCTGCCGACTTAATCAGAATATTTTTTTTTTTTTTGTTGAGTTTTCTGTCTCAATATTCCAAGCAAAAACTATAGAGAAAAACGAAGTAGTCAAATCTCCAACCGGGTCGGTCTCAATTTCTCAAACTTAATTTTGACTAGCGCAAAGAACTTTTCTCAATTTCTCAAACTTTTCTCAACTTTACTACAAAATTTAGACTTTCGTTGTTAGTACTTAATTAAGATTACCAACTCATGATGTTATAATTGAGTACAACGTGTAAATTAGTCGAAGCACATGATGTTTCAACCATTACATGATGACATGATAGTTTAGGGCCATATCAGTATGCATATTGCCTGGTGAAGTGGCCGGGGGACATGTTCTAAATCATGACTACATCGACAACAAATAAATATACATGCATCATTTTCCACTTCGATCGTACACGTTTTATCTATAGATCATCATATTATTTATATATGGTCTTGATCTTGCGTGCAGTACTACTGTTTTTCAAAAACTAAAAATATATAGTAAAGTTGAAACACGTGTACTCTTTTGCCTATAGTATTTATCTATGAGATGAGAATGACACTATTGATCTTATTTCAAAGGCTTAATTAATTGCACTAACAAATATTGTTCATAAAAGAGAAAGGAAAAACACAAATACGTACAGCACACACAAAAATATAAAAAGACGTGTATAAAGTACTCATTGCATGAATTGAATTCACATTATGCTTCACTAATATTCTGATCATGTCACTTCTTATCTAATTTTAATAAGAAATTTTTAGACGTGATAGTTCTAAATTCTATCATCTAGCTGGCTAGCTAATTGATACCTGGTCATGTAGATATAGAGATATTCATATAATCCGATATTAATTATATATATATATATATTTGTGGACTAAATATTTTTAATTGTATTTCATGAATGCTTACTAGCCGGCCGCCTAATAATAATTAGTACTAATCGATTGCTCATATATATCAACATGATCATGATCACTTTCATGCTTTCCGCCTTGGAGCACAAAANGATAGTTCTAAATTCTATCATCTAGCTGGCTAGCTAATTGATACCTGGTCATGTAGATATAGAGATATTCATATAATCCGATATTAATTATATATATATATATATTCGTGGACTAAATATTTTTAATTGTATTTCATGAATGCTTACTAGCCGGCCGCCTAATAATAATTAGTACTAATCGATTGCTCATATATATCAACATGATCATGATAACTTTCATGCTTTCCGCCTTGGAGCACAAAACTAATTCTTATTAAAAGAATAAGATAGTTAAATAATTAAGAGTACAGTTGGCAGGTTTCTTAAAGAATTAATTGCATGAATTGTCGACTATATATATATATTACATGAACAGATTCCTAATGGCCGATTAGTATGCGATCTCCATTGATTAATTTAGCTATCTCCGATCGATCTTCAAATCACGCTACATGAGGTGGTCCCTTAGGAATTATATATATACATATGCGTTTGAGGAAGGTGCCTGGGCGGGCATATTCGATCTGGATATTATAAATGAGGATCATTTTCAAAAAGTAGATTCCTGGGCATATTCTGGTACATACATATAATTACTTGGGGGCACGTTCAAGCTCACATTTAAGACGTTCTAATTAAATCTTGTTGATAGAGTTTAGGCATTAATTATATAAATATCAAGGCAAGTACTACTGCTCACAACCTTCCCCGGCGAGTCTTCATGTGACCATGCGTAGTACTGTTTCTTTCCCGGTACCATTCCCATGCACCCACGCACGATAATGCAAGAAACTAATATGTAGTTGCCCGTCTGCTTGCCTGCTGGCCAGAGTAGTACCAATATTATTGGTTTTAATTAAATTAAGTGATTGTATAAATATATATATATATGTATATATCCCCTGTGGTGATCTAACCAGAGATTCCCCTAGATGATCTGTTTGGGTCTCTGCAAAGAAAATTAAAAAGAAACTAGGAAAATGAAAGGAAAAGCGTGTACTGATCAAGTTCTGCATGAATTTTGACTTTTGAGGAGTACTAAGCTAGGAACATTGTTCAAAAACCTCGAGTTCGATCCAATATTGAAAGGGTTAATTAATTATATCATGATGTTTAAGTCTGACTTTTGAACAAGACTTCATATATATATAATTAGGTTCCCGTTGCTTTCTTTAGCAATTTAAATATTTAAACATATATATATATATATACTTGCACATGTGGAATTTTGATATATTCTTATATATTAACACTTATTGAATTTGAAGTTTTTTAATCACGTCTTTTTCCTTGGTAAGGTTCGAAATGATTTCATGTCCTGTCGAATCTCTTGACCGGCTACGTGTAGTAAATAGTTATTCCTCAATTCCACACAATCATAAAATTATTATAATTAGCTAGACCACTTAGGTGATCGATCGAATGTGACGTTCCATTATTCCACTCAATTATTTCTATACACAACACATAGATTAATCTGCATTATCCACTATTAGTCGAATAAAACTAGCTAATTCAAAAAAAAAAGAAATTGTACGTAGAGAGAAAAATTGATGAGTTTGTGGGATGATGAAACGAAAGTACAGGAAAATAGTACTTTCTTGAAACAACTGGCCATGCAGTACTGATCGCAATATTTGGGGTCCGATTTGAAAACTTCTGTTTTAATTTTTTCAGATACATGATTAATTAAAAACTAAGAAACACGGTAATTAGTTCGCGCCAATAAAATCTAATTAAGTTCTTTTTTTTGTTTTGTTGGCGTTCTCAACATACCGATCGATACGCGCGTAAGCTTCTTTTTTTTTTTTTTTTTTTAATAATTATCTAGCTAGGTCCCATTACTACATTATATATAAGCAAGTTGAGTTAAGTTCTTATAATAGCTAGATCAAGAAAAGTAAGCATATGTTTAACCTTTCCTTCGTACATTAGACGTCATGTCATTAGAATCAAGGGGAGAGAGAGAGAGAGAGAGAGAGAGATCCTCGCCATTTTTGCACACGATCCGCAACATGAGATCATTCTCATAGAACCCGCACTATAAGAAAATCGAGTTTTTAGGACCATTTAATAGCGGCGAAAATACCATTTAAAATCAAAATAGATTCATTTTAGCTATAAATAATTATTTCGCTGGAATTAACTGGCTGTAAAAAACAGTTTTCTTATAGTGCCGTGTATTTCCATATCATATAATTGTAATTATTTCTGGCCCGTCGTGAAAATAACTTAGCTAGCCAAACAAAATATCTAGCTAGCAAGAAAGAGATACTCAGCCTAGCTGGCTCGCTCTCTTGCACACGCCGTAACAAGTTTTTCAAACGGCTCGTCAGTATCAGATTATAACCAACCCCGCAAGAAAGTCCGGTTCCTTATATTGTCGTTTAATTTATATCCACTAATAAAATCATGATCATACCAAGAAGTGAGATGATCATTCCGAGGGTCGCTAAGCTGTCCTGATCTACTCTTTGATTTTATCTCGCTATATTTTGAACATATCAAAGGTTAATAAAGCAGCACATGTACGTCCTGATCATGAATCTCAGTACAATTAATTCTTTGAATTTATCAAAGATTAATTAAGCAGCACGCAAATCATGTACGTAGTAGTACTACTGGATGTCAAATGAAAGATAAATGTAGTTAATTAGCCTATATCTTATATGAATCAAGAGCTAGCTAGCTAGGTGAATGTTCTTTTACCCATTTTTTGGTGTTTGCTTAAAGAAAAAAGCCAATTTTGAGACAACCCGAGGCGCCTTTATGCAGCTGGCCGGCCGGTTGAGAGTATTCCAGAACATTAACATTTTTGTGTGGTCATATACTTATAGATTTGCTGCAAGCATATCCAAAAAAACACCGAAGTGGCGGCGATTGCTTGAGGCCGTAATAGTCTGACCTAATTTATACATTTTTCCAAGATTCTTGTATCACACTTCTTACATTCCTCCGAATATAAATATTCGACTCTTCACAAGCATAGCTAATTATCTCGAACCCATTAGCCATACGTCAATGGAGAATCTATACCCTCGCACTTTCTCTCTGCTCTTAACCTTGGTTCTGATCTTCCCCCAACTCCTGCAATCACAGACACAGAATGGTGCTTTTTCTCGGCAACCACCTCGCCCAATGGTATTCACCCCACATAACAGGCCCGACTCCGACCCCCAACAGGTCTGCCATCAATGATCTCATATATGCATTTCCGGCCTACAAATAACATCACCCATTCTTAATTTTCCTTGCCTTTGTATATTCAATGAATCAATCTACTTTACAAGTTCATATTTGTCTTCCTCATCCATTAATTTGTTTGATCTAAAAGGGACACACCGGCCAGTACTTATTTGTCTCATATTTACTTTAATTTGGAGCAGTACAGATAAATTACTATCCATTATTTCCTTAGTTCAGGAAACATACGTACGTCCCATGTTGCTTATACTTTTCTTTGGTCCCATATTTTCAGGTACATATTTCATTGGCGGGGATCGATCATATACGAGTTTCGTGGATTACTGAGGCCAAACATGCGAAATCAGTGGTGGAATACGGGAAAGAATCCGGAAAATACGATGCATCGGCAACCGGTGAACGCAAATCGTATACGTACTTTTTTTACAACTCAGGCGAGATCCACCACGTTAAGATTGGACCCTTGGAGCCCAGCACCACCTATTTCTACAGGTGTGGAGGTTCGGGCCCGGAGTTTTCTTTCAGAACACCGCCTTCAGGATTTCCCATTGAATTTGTAGTTGTTGGTAAGCCATCATAACCTTTCCAATTTATGAACCTATATAAGCCACTTTTCACACGGTGGTACTACTTCTGCTTGAGTTGGACGCTAGCATCTTTTTAACTGTCTCGCTGAATTTGATCGCGAATATTTACATTTATTTCTCTTTTGAATTGAATCATCATCCAATATGCAATTCGACTAGTAAATTAATTAGAGAGATATAAATTTCACTTTATATATAACACCATGATGACCTACCTTTTTGTGCCTTTTCCTTCAAATGTGACAAAGCATCAATGAATGTGAGTTAGTTAGGCTAGCGATGAGTGCCTTAAAGTCTAAGAAAGCTGGCCTTGACGAATTGGAAGAGTGCACACTACTCGTTTAGAAACTTAGAATTAGAATAAGTTGCATTAATCTTGGTATCTTGCATTGTCGTGTCGTGTTTTTCTTGTGCCATGGCCGGCATATATACTTGCATATATATGGAAACAGATTTTCACGCGTGTTAGGTCACACCTCGGTTACGGCTAGTAGTCCATGTTAGCAATCTGAGCAGTAAAGTAGCAGCTTGGGGGTAGTCTTCGAGAAATTATCTTTTCTATATATGTAAATGGTTCCCGACTTATGTCTCATGAGTACGTAGTAACGTAGCTGGACTGCAACGTGGTGCATATTAATTAAGCACATAGCTTTATATATGTTGTAAATCTAATTATAAATTACGACCGAAAAAAGATAATTCATGGTCTGATCAATTTTAGCCCGGCTACGGCCACCTTAGAAGGCCGCAAGATACAAGCTCATGATCGAGCTAGCCTTGCCAACACAAAGCCCGGAAAGGGGAAAACTGACCCAAAACCAATTAAAGGTCCAGCCTCAAATGCCATAAACGTACAGCAACCCTTCCTATAATTCCAAAAAAAAAAAAATAATGGAAAATTTGAACTTATTTTAACCCAAGCTCAGGCGAGCAAAATAAAACACGTTAATCATATGTTTTTTCTCTCAGCTACTCAACCAATATCTGAGGTTGGAAATTGGGAATAGACAGGTAAGTATATCCAGTCGAACAACTCCTAATTGATATATGCTATATTTTGTTTGCAGGAGACCTGGGGCAAACTGAATGGACCGCTTCAACCCTACAACACATCGACAGTAAGGACTACGATGTGTTACTGTTACCCGGAGATTTATCATACGCCGATGGCCAACAGCCCCTTTGGGACTCGTTCGGACGACTAGTTGAGCCATACGCAACCCGCCGCCCATGGATGGTGACCGAAGGCAACCACGAGATTGAGACCTTCCCAATCCTCCACCCCTACGGCTTCAGATCCTACAATGCCAGGTGGCCAATGCCGCACGAGGAAAGTGGATCGACCTCAAACTTGTATTACTCATTTGACGTTGCTGGGACTCACATTATAATGTTAGGATCTTATACTGAGTTTGATGCTGAATCGTCTCAGTACAAGTGGCTTGAGGCCGATTTGGCCAACATTGACAGGAAGAAAACGCCATGGATCTTTGTGCTCTTGCATGCCCCCTGGTATAACACTAATACAGCACATCAAGGTGAAGGAGAAAGCATGAGAAAAGCTATGGAAGAGTTGCTGTATAAAGCACGGGTCGACGTGGTTTTTGCAGGCCATGTTCATGCATATGAACGATTCGTAAGTCGCATATTCTTCTCTGCGTTATGTTTATATCTAGTTGAATTTTCTCCATTGACAATCCTATGAATTTTTACCCTTTTTCTATTGGACTGTGTGCATGGATGGCAGACTAGGATTTTCCATAACAAGGAGAATCAATGTGGTCCGATGTATGTGACGGTTGGTGATGGAGGGAACCGAGAAGGGCTTGCACTAATGTAAGTACCCATTAGGTTTTTTAAAGGCCTTGCCAATATGCTGCATGCCACAAGCCCATATACACGACACCTTATGGCTTATGAGTCCTACTGCCTGCCTTTTGGTGCAATTTGGATTGAGTTTAAGTTAAAAACTCGTAACACATCTCAGTCTATCTCAAACCAATAATTAATGTGACTTACTATTTTATCATTTTTTTTTATAAAAAAATTAAACATATCTCAACTTATTTATACATTTAAACACATATCTCATACATTCAAATATGTCCTAACAAGATTTAAAAAAATATTACTAGTTTCAGATCAACTAAGATCATTTGAGATCACCTCGACACCTAAAGACAGTTATCTCAACCAACTTGTAACATTTGGATGCAACGAATACAAAAGCTTGCATGGGGAGAAAAATACTCTTTATCCTTTTAACTATTTTGGGAGGGGTAAGACTACCAATTTGATAATTATGGATAAGAGTGTAAGTGTTATTTAATTCCTTTCCTTATGTTGAAATCCTTGGTGTTTTATCCTTGAATAATAATATCCATGTGGCTAAACCTAAAAACTGAAATTCAGGTTCAAGAACCCAACTTCCCCTCTCTCGTTGTTTCGGGAGGCAAGTTTTGGACATGGGCGGTTGAGTGTATTAAATCAAACACATGCACATTGGTCATGGCACCGCAACAATGACTCAAACGCAGTTGTGGCAGACCAGGTCTGGTTAGAAAGTTTAAGCATCTCTAAAGCATGCCGGGAAACTCTGGAGGACCAAGGATTATCATCGTCTCTCAAAGACGAATTATAGCTTTGACTTGAATATGGCTATATATATCATTGGAGGTTGACCTTACGCACGCTTGATCAGTTTTTCAAAGCTCGTCCGTTTGAAGGTTACAAACAGCTTGCAATTTTTTTTATTTATTTTTTTCTGTGTTTTTCACTTACATTTAGTCATGATCTCCGGTTGATAAAATATATTTTGATGATCAATAAATAAAAAAAAAATTGATTTCGTCCGTTGACTTGTTAATATAATAAATACAGCAAAAAAAAAGGGAAGAAATGCTTGACATAGTCCAACTCTTTTGGAGGGTTTGTTTCAATCTGGTCATGCTGTAGAATCAGGATTTGTATACTTTGATCCCCCAAGAAAATAATAAATTGTGGGCTTGTTTAAAGCCCATTGTTACTTTTATTTAAGAGCAAAGAAAGAAAGATGTCGCATAAGATGTAGATCTCACAAGTCAAGATATAGCAAACGGAGAAAGAAGCAACAAATTGATGCATTCTCATCGCTAACTTTTCCAACTCAATAACTTTTTATATATAAAATCTACAATCTTTTTAATTTCTCATAAATATATATAAACTCATTTTAACATTTAAATAAATTTTAATTAAATCTTACAAAACTTATTTCATCATTTAAACTCATTAATATTCATAAAAAATTCAATTGAATGTTGAGCCTAAGTCGTACCAATTAACCGAACAAACAAACGAAGCAGATATTTCCGTCGTTGATTTTGTCAAAACCAAAACCTTTGTCCGCAAGCCTTCGGCAGAGTTGTTTGTTGTTAACTTGTTGCATAGGCTATTTTCATGACCAAAAAAGTCAAAAAGGTGTTCTTGTCACTTTGTCAAGTTTCGCTGGTCCTCATGGAAAGGTACTTTTGGATTTAGTGAATGCGAAAAAGAAAATCATTTTTTCCTTCCTTTTTCTAATAATAGATGGCAGCATGCCCAGTAATAGTACAAGGCCACCCACACAGATAAGTTGGCATGTGCTCATTGGCTGGGCTGCACATCAACGATTCAAGCCAGTTTGTACAGCAGACAAGGAAAGTAGAATCTACACGAAACGATGCGCATTTCCATTTTTTCTTTTTACAAACCAAATCAAAGCAAAGCCCACATCAAACTTTTATTTTACAATAAAATCAAAGGGTGGTATGTATATATATATAATATTATCGTAGTGACGCGTACAGGCGATCACTATCCAATTCATCCAGTCATGCGATCTGACGGTCCCTATTAAATTAAATCTTCTCAAGCTTGTCAGCTCTGACCACGGGATTCGCCCTCGCGATCTCTTCTCTTCCAACTGTCTTGAAATCAAACGTGCACCCGTGCTTCTCCGGGTACCTATGGATCCCACAAAACGTGGTCCCACACCTGCACCTAAACCCGGTCAACCCGGTCCGCCTCCTGCAAACCAAGCACCTGTTAGGCTGGGACGCCACTGCCACGTCATCGCCACCGCCCACGGCAGCCGGAGACACTATGTCCACGGCTACCTCAGGCAAGGTCAACGTGGGAGGGGTAGGAAGCGATTCGGTCTCCGATGGAGAAGAGGATGGTGGAGGAGACAAAGAAGTCGAGGACACGGGAGAAAGGGCGATTTCGATCGAGGATTTGGAGGAGGAGGATGAGGATCTGGTGTGCTGTAAGTCTCGGTAGCATTTAGAGCAGAGGTTCATGGTGGTGGGGCTACCGAAGAAGCCGCAGTTGTTGGCGCATAGCCGGTGGCCCTCAGAAGCCTGGCATCTGTGCTCTTCCGCCATTTCTCTTTTTCGTGCTTCGCTCTTTGGAGCTCTGTTTGTATCTGAAAACCAAAAAGACGCGACTTTAACGATCGGATCGGATCCTTGAAAATAAAAGTTATAAACGGATCTGAAAAATTTAAAACCTCAGCGCTCTAAGTGAAGAAAACATGAAAATTTATACAATTCAGGAAGCCGTTTGGAAGCTGAGAAACGTATAGGGAAGAAAACAAGGTTTTTGTTTGGTTTTCATTCTGCGTTAAACATCCAAAACAACGGATAGGAACGGATTAAAAAACGCATGGAGTTTGGGATTCTAAATTTGATTGTTTTGTGTTGAATTAGCTACCAAACAGATCGCAACAAACAATAGAAAAGTAAAAGGAAAAGAGTATAGAAGACGGATCGTACCTGTTGTTGAAGAATAATACAGAGAAATTGCGAAACCACCAAACGAGATAATAAGAGGAGGGAGGAGAGAAGAATCTTAACGCGGAAGAATTATCGGACAGAGGAATGTTAAAGACGAAAAGGGGAAGAGAGAACGAAGGAAGCAGCAGCGAAAAGGGGCAAATTCAGATTTATCATTTTCAATAATTAATCATCATCTTCACCACTATACTTTTTTTGACAAAAAAAAAAAAAACTGAGGGACAGCCTGGACTTTCCCGGGTTCGAGTAACTTTTGTTACCCTGCTGCGAAATTCATGCATAAAGTAGCGGAAAAGGGAATAATGACGTGTCCTCGGTTTGGACCGTCTCAATTAACACATGGAGTGTGTTCATGGTTTGGCGTGGCGGTATGGTGGGTTATTGATGTTGATTTTTTTGTGTTTTTTTTATTTGTGCCCGCGTCTTGCTTCGCTGTATGTTGTGGGTTTTTATTTTTGAAAAATGCTGAATGTAACCGGCCCGCACAACCGGTGTGTAATCGCCACATCATTTTAATAAAACGGTGTATTTAATTTAAAGGAGAGATGAAAATCGAGAGACCAAATGGGAGAGGTGGGACTGAATGAAACGGTGTGTTTCAATAAGTTTTTCAAAACACAACGTTTTGACTGAGTGAAATCGAGAGGCTTCTCCCTTCTCCGTGCGTCCTCTTCTTCCTAACCTTAATACGATCGACATCCCTCTTCCTTCCCGAAGCCAGCAACCTCTGTTCATTCACCATGCCCCAATCTTATTCTCACAGACCAAAACGAAATTGAAGGCAGCTCAAACATCAAAGCGGAAGGCGATTTCGATTTCAAACTCGCAACTACATTCTCGTATAGCTTCCATTCCCACTTACTTCAGTCTTCAGCAACCTCCTTGACCTCCATTTTTTTTTTTTTTCAAACCTCCATTAGCTTTGTTTTCTTCTTGTATTGTATTGAGATTTGCCCAGGATTAATAAAAAAAATCGATGCTTCACATAAATGATTGTTCCTAATCCGTTTTTAAAGTCCGTGTACCAATATTTGATACCCCCACCACCAGCATTCAGCCCCCTTTCATCTTCCAACTTATTCAAATCCCTCTCCAGCCCATCGCTACTTTTTATAAATGATACTCAATTTGCCATCATTTTGGGCAAGAGTGTTCCAGCAATTAAAAAAATTCTCCTCCAAAAATTAAAATGCTTTGCAGTCGGTTGGCACCTCGCGTTCTTCAGTCGAAATGCTTTGCAGTCAAGTACCGGTTTGGGAGTTTTTCAGTCACTTGAAATCCTCTGCAGAAACGGATTTGGGCGTTTTTCAGCCACTCCAAATGCTTGCAGAAATGGGTTAGTCGTTCCTTCTTTCTTTCACTCTAGGTTTTAGTCCAGTCCTATCTTCTTTCTTCAATCGCTCTTCTTCAGATGCTGGTTCTTCTTTTAGTCGAACACCTGTTTTCGTTTCGTTTCCTTTTTTTGTTTTTTTAAATTACTGTTAGAAGATGACGTGGCAACTTGGTTACACGGCGCTTCCGCAAGGCCGGTTGTATGCAGAAGAACTGTTTTTTTTTTTTTGGGGTTCAAATGTTCATGGCTTTAACAGAACTAACGAAGAGCAATCGTCCAATGAGGCATTTGCTTTCTGTTTATTACCTCCAAAATAAATAACCTTATAGTTTTTATTTCCAATATTATAACTTTTTTATGTAGAGCATTGCTATGCATAAGCCTACACACCACACATCAATATGTTTTTTAATTTTTTTTAATTTTTTTTTATTTTACTCTTCTTGAAACATTTATATTTTTTTATTCATCATTCATATAATACACATTTAATAAGAGAAACAAATAAAAAAATAAAAAAATTATAATATGTGGTGTGTAGGTTGATGTAAAGATTAATTCTTTATATGTAGTTGACCTCAATTGGAACCATCTAGACCGTGACAACTGTCATATTGAGACATTACTTTTTGAGTATTGACCATCGAAAACGTACTGCTCAGCAGGCTTTATTCGTAATTTCGTAGCATCATCATGCAGTAAGTGCCTCAAAAACAAACCATGTAGTAAGTGCCGCGTGAATTATTAAAAACATAATAAATAGATTCAAATCAAAATGACATAAAAAAAAATACAAAAAGAGTAACTATGAAATTCTATTTTCCTTCTATTCATTTTGTATTTGTGTTTTTAATTTTTTAATAAATTAATAGTGATCTCACATCAGGAAGGTCATTTGGGTGATAAGTTTAAAATGACCACGTAGCATTATTTATTTTTTTTTTTAGCGTGATCGATAAATTAAGTTGTTTTACCATGTCGATATTTTTTGGGCCATTATTCTACGTTATGGCATCATGCTTTGAATCTCTCTCTCTCTCAAATATAAATGTAAAGAGTGGTGTTCTAGTGAGGTGATGCCGTTTGGTAAATGAAAAACAACGTCGGTATAATTATTTTATAATCCTAATGGAAATAAAAGCATTTTTATAAAATAATAATACTTCTAAAACTTATAACTATTTCATAAAAAATAGCCACAGCTTAAAATAGAGTTACGTTCCTATCATCACTATCGATAAATAAACAGTCTAAGATAAAATTTCAAAATCGTCTTATATTGAATAAACTCTTAATCATCAATTGGAGAATTAATTATTTAATTTGTGAGGATAGATGATTAAGGACGCGTTTGGTTCTCGAACTCAACTAAACTCAGTTAAGTTCAGTCTAATTTTAAGTTAAGTCTAACATCTAAACACTCAACTCTTAAATTACTAAATTTATTACAACTCAAAACCTTTTTACACGTAGAAACCACAATCTTTTTCAACTTAAAACATTTTTATACGTGAGACCCACAACCTTTTTTAATTTCTCATAAAAAGTATTAAACTCATCTTAACATATAAACACATTTTAAATTCAGTTTAGATAGGCCCTACATAACTCCCTCTACTATTCAACTCATTATTATTCATAAAAAACTCAACTCAACATTTGAACACAGCTTTGATGAACCTTGATCCCTTGATTTGATGAGAGAGTAAAGCCTCGTTTGTTTTCGCAAATGAGTTGTGATTAAAATTAAATATTGAATAAAATATTGTTAAAATATATTTTTTAATATATATATTTTTTTGAATTTGAAAAAGCTGAATTTTTTTTTTTGTCAAAATTTGAAAAAATTATAATAATTAAATGAAATAAGATGAAATAAGTTGTGGAAAAAAAGAGACATAAGACAATGATATATATAAATAAATAGGATAACGCTCGCATTTTTCCTAAGGAATTCTAGGGCAGGTTTGGAGCTATAAATGAGTTACAAAATTATCATTTGATCTCATTTTCAAACATAATTTAAATACAAAATTTTTAAACAATTTATTACAGTTTTTTCAAATCTCTAAATAAAAATAATATTATAAAATTATATTATTACAATATTTTATTTTAAAATATTTTTTATTTAACTTTTTCTCTTTTTTTTTTCTAAAATCTAAAAAATACTCAACTCATCTCAACTCATCATTACATCTTTTTTAAATCTCAATACAAAATATAATAAACAATTCAACTTTTTCAAATCTTAAAATAATTTTAATATTACAAAATAATATTTAATAATATTTTATCATCTCAACTCAACTCAACTCAACCAACTTCAACATCCAAACTTAGAATTGAAATAAAGAAAGAAAAGATAGGAATATGTTGGTGAAAACTTTCCCAATACGAATTGGGCGGAGAATCATGGGCCTGTACAAGCATTCGGAGAGCGGGGGACAGAGATCAGCACATCCATTTCTTGGAAATCGAAGCCTCGTCCTGCTAAGCAAGAAAATAAATGAAAAATGGTTTGACTAACTTAATACTTCTCCTCGTGAAGATCATGCCTGCCTAACCCAATCGGTTAAAAGCCTATATAATATATTCGCATACTTCGTCACCACACATGGGATGCAAAAATTTACGTCAATGTTGTGACACAATGGATAATTTTTAGGTTATTAACTTGATATAATTTAATTTATAAAAAACAATTAAATTAAATTTCTTAAAACCATTTAAAAATTGTCGTGTAATGAAAGAAAGGTTCAAGATCTGATTTTTGCTAAGGGTGAGGAGACATTGGCTTCCTCCTCTTCCTTCCTATCATTCCCTCCATTCATCTTTCTTGTCTATCAAAAATTTTTTTATTTAATTTTATTTTACTTTCTTCGAGGTTGAAAAAAACAAATTTACAGTTTTCCGACAACTACCAAGAGATACGAATGATATAAGTAGATTCACAAGTCGAAAATCGTTTAGAGGAAAGTGATGGTTTTGCGAAAATCACCGTGCATGGTTCTCATGCGCCTTCCACATCTGTGTGTGGTCCGCACGCACTATCCCTTCTGGTAACTCTTATCGACGCACGCCAGATGACCGGACTCGCCGCCACTAGACCTTTCAAATCTGACTTTTGTAGATAAAAAGAGATAAGTGTATTGCCTTTACGAGCCATCATAAATTCTAAAGTCTACTGGAGTTGATTCGAATTGTAATTCGTCATTTTTTACATATATCTTATTGTTTTCCTTCTTTGTTTTCTTATTGTTAATTAAAATAAAAAAAAATGAGTTCGTCTCTTGAACTTTTGTCTATAAAAGTTGAGTCATCTCTTTTGATGAAGGGTGATGTTGAGTCTCTGTTTAGGCAGAGAGTGTTCTCTTTTAGACGTTTTGTTACATGCTTGAGCAACGGAACGAGTTAAGGGAGGTTCGACTGGGAATGAGGCCGGATCAAGCCTCCGTGCCTTACCTATGTTGAATATAATAAGCATGAAAGATAAATTAAGTTGATGAGGAACACCCTCTTCAAACCAGATGGGAAATAACTTGTCTCCTCTCATTCATACTCCCTTACAATAATATAGTTCTCACGTTATTCAACTTTCCAAAAATAAACATAATAAGTAAATTGATTACTAATTGATTTATTCCCAAAACAGAGCAATATTACCAAAACAAAACATTTCCTAAACTTGCTGGACGTCCTTCCTTATTCATGTTGCACCTTCCTTAATTGGTTCCCGTAACACGTTTGCCTGTAGAGACTATTAACAATAGTAAAAACCAAGCCAGTCACAAAAAGAATAGTGTATTGGTAGAGCTCCAAATGCATTATTTTGATTTATGATGTCATGTTGGATATGGAGACATCTCAGATGTATCTGGTCATAAATGTAAATTTTTTTGATAAATAAATGATGATAATTTTACTTCAAAAATTTTTTTTTTCATGAAAACGATATAAAAATATGTCCTGACTTACAAATAAAAAAAAAAGATTGAAAATCATAAACATAATCCACAAGGGCGCACCAAATTTAGTCATAAATGTCACTTTATATGCGATTACAATCTATAATATTCATTCTACACCGCCACACAGAATATAATTTATAAAAAAGTTAGTACCGGTAATTTAAAATAGAGAATATTTGAAATGGCAAACAAAAGTATTAAGAATTAGTAATAACGATGACAATAGTAAGTAATTAATAATGATGTTGATATTTTTAGATCTAAATTATATATATACTCGAGCTTTTGGATTAAACTTGGGAAACTAATTATTAATTACCCAAAGGAATAATTAATAGTGCCAATAGCCATCTCCAAGGCGTGGAACCACGCAGGCCAACCAAGTTGGTGGGACATGGTGACTAATGGAGAGATATTGGTGGCTAATGAAGGGTTTCGTTTTCATACAGGTAGGCCGTAGCTGGTGAGCAGCACGTGACATATATAGCCCACAGAAAAATGATTTGTATGACTAAATTTCGTGAAAATTTTTGTTATAAAAGACCAAACATTGAAAAAGTGTAAAAAATCATTTATTGGTGGGACCTATTTTTATAAAAAAAAAAAGTGTATATAAGAATTAATACAAAATTGCTCATTTTCCTTCCCGTTCCCAACCTCAAGCTAAATATCGTAATTAAATCAACCTTCAGTTAAATAATAATATTGAGTTTATAATATGTTGGTGGGGCTCGTGGGGACTAGGAGTTAATTAGGTATGGGCTTGTACATTCTGAAGAGCACCAAATAGTGTAGTAAAGGATTATTAGTGCATTCTGAAGAGGACCTAAAGTCTACACAGTAGAAAAATATCCACGTGAGATTATAATGAATTTGCATTGATGGATTCATATCTGACCATTGGTTTGGATTTAAAACTAACTTCAACTTATCTCATCCCATCATTATAATTTTTTAAAATTTTTATATAAAATATAATAAACAATTCAACTTTTTCAAATATCAAAATAATAAAAATATTAAAAAATAATATTTTATTCTACTATTTACAAACCATCTCAACTTCTCTATCAACAATATTACAGATGTTACAAGCTCAGTAATGTATCAAACACATCACTTTATAGATATCGCTTGATACGTTCTTTGTAGTTTAATCTAGGAATTACAAAGTATACTTTCTTGAAAAGTGCTACAAATTAAAGATGATGTAAAAGTAAACTGAGCTCGATATAGTTTTATATATAGAATTCGTTAAATTTATTTTATAATAGAAATATTTTTACAATCTAATATAACGAAGATTGATTAATTTAGAAATTTATTTTTATAAAATCTATTTATTTACTGCTAAAATATTTCTCCATTCGCGGTTGGTTGGGCCTAAATGCAACGCGGAACAAGCGGAGCGACAGTCACCCAAGAAAGCTAACCGTCCACTAACAAAGTATTTTCAACAAGACTGGGAAGTGGAATCTCCCGCGCCCACTATTCAAGAACCAAAGAAGAACGGTAGCTGCAGATGCCTGATCTGATATTTTCTTACACTCTCACGCTAACATATGACTCATCTATCAATTATTTTGTGGCCTGTACGATATTCCTTTAAATACAACAAAAAAAGTGCTCTCGATGGTACGCATGCTCAGTTACAGCAAATCTCCGGGCAGCACGAGCTTCTGCTTTGGTATCGTGTTCTAGTTTCAGTATGAGCTTGTTCGCCTGGAACAGCTGCTGGGGAAGCCATGAAATCAAGCGAACACTCTACTTGTTGTTCTTGGGTCAGGTCGTCTCTTTTGTACTTGCACTCATGAGCTTCACTTCGTCTCTGATAGCCGATCTTGGTAACCTTCACATGAAATTCATCACTGTTAGCATTGGCTTTTCTCTCATTCTCTTCTCCATCACTTTCGTTTTTATTAATTCATGCTGACCCCCTTTATTGGATTTTTCTCTTTTCCGTGGTGTTGTATAGGTGTAGATACACCTCTTACTCAGACTTTGTTTCCTTACTTGGGTCTGGCTTTGATTTATGGGAGTATCGTGCTGTATAGGCGTCAGAAACTACGGGTAATTTCGTCTTTTTCATCTTTACTTAGCAGTTGTATATTGCATTTTCTCAACTATGTATTTGGTAAAACTGAAATTGTGGGTTGAAGTGCAATTGGTTGCAAAAATCTAGGTTGCTTTTGGTTTTGGGTTCTGAAATTGTGACATATATACTCTGTGTGGGGGTTGCAGGTTTCTTGGTATTGGTATCTCCTTTTAGGTTTTGTCGATGTTCAAGGGAATTACCTTGGTGAGTGATTGTACCTGAACTCTCTGACGTGTGTTTTGGCTTATATTGACGCATGGCGGATCTAATAGGCTATTCTGGTTACCAATGATTTCCTTTCTCAAATTGATGCGGCGGTGACATTCAACTTTGTTTGCATAATGACAAATTTGAGATTTGGCAGTATTTGTTACTTGCGATTATGTAATGATGGCTCAGAAATATGGTTTTGTTTCCCTTTGTAAGCCAGAAAATATGAGTTGACTGTTTATAAAAGCAAAAAAATGTGCCACATTGAACATCTAGAACGGGAACAAATACCTGTAAAATAAACCTCTAATGTGTAATATTACTTACCGAGAATGCTTTTGAAAGTTTTCCCGCATAAGCTAGTCCATGTATGGATTTCTTGGAGTCATTGTTAATTTCCTGATTCTTTTGATGCAGTTAACGAAGCATTCCAGTTCTCATCCATTACAAGCGTAACGTTATTGGACTGTTGGACAATAGCATGGGTACTGATTCTGACTTGGTTCTTCCTAGGCACTCGATACTCTCTATGGCAGTTATTTGGTGCAGCCATCTGCGTGCTTGGCCTTGGTTTAGTACTCATTTCTGATGCAGGGGTGGGTGGTGGAGGTGACATTTCCTTTTCCACCTATCAGAACTGAACTTTCCACTTTCTAGATAATGAACTGATGGTTTGTGGGATCTGTCTGAATCATGGGCTTTTGTTTTCAGTAAGGTTAAGTGAAGTATAATCGTGGTTGGTAGACTTTATTAAAAGGGAACTCCTATCACCTCGAGCAGTCCTACCTTTACTACCTGATTGTATCTATTATTAATGTCAACCGTATGTTGATCTTTCAGGTGGTTCAAAACCTCTGCTAGGAGATATACTTGTCATTGCAGGGACAATATTCTATGCAATGAGCAACGTTGGTGAGGTTGGTGAATCAGATTGTTGGTTATACAATCTGCCTTCATCTTTTTGAATCACAAACTTTAACCTCATAGTCATAGGTTTCTCCTTTATAACATTTTCCTACATTGCAGGAATTCTGTGTTAAGCAAAAAGATCGCGTTGAAGTTATTGCCATGCTCGGTATTTATGGATTCCTAGTGAGTGTGGTTCAGGCGTATCCTTCATAGTGCCATTCACACTAGAGATATGGATTGCATGTTCTTTTTCAAATTGGTTTTTATAACATCTTTTTGTTCTGAGCTCTGAGCAACATAGCTTGGAAATGTAATTTATGTTGCTGTTCCATGAAGAGGAGAACTGTGTTTCCTTCATTCAATAACCTTTTTCTCAGATCTATTATCGAGCTAAAGTCTCTGGAATCGGTTGAGTGGTCTACAGATATTGTAAGTTGTTAATTCTGTTTGCCTCTTGGACATTGCTAATACCATGAGAGAAGATTATGCTGTGTCACGTTTGATCATTACGGCATCTTTTTCCTGTCAAATTCCCAAATATTTGATTTAGTTAAAGTTCAAAACAGAGTTTGTTTTCATGTTTTCAGATATTAGCCTTTGCTGGCTATGCTTTATCAACCTTTATGCTCTATACCCTTGTTCCTTTCGTTCTTAAGGTGAGTTTTGGCATTATTATTTTTGTAGGAAGTTAATCAGTCTTTCCACAATGAAAAACTAATTATTAATACATATTTCTCACTCAAATTGAGAGATGAGAATAAATATATATATAGCTCATCTAGCAAAGTGAGCATCATATTTAATCCAATCTGTGTTAATAGTGTTTCTCTAGATCTTTTCTCTTTGATCTAGAGAAACTAGATATCAATGGCTTAAAAGTCCTTTCTTATACTGAAGCTGATCTATGAGAAAATCAATTCTCAGTCTTTAATAGAAGTAATTTTGCATACAGTTAAGTGGAGCCACAATGTTCAATCTCTCCATCCTAACATCTGATATGTGGGCAGTTGTCGTCCGCATTTTTTTCTACCACCAGCAGGTATATGTTTTTCATATATATTCACGAGCTGTCATATTTATGGCCTGGACTCGAGCATTTTGAGTCCCCTGATGCTACTGTATACGGTTCTGGCTATTTCGAGCGTATGCATATTGTTTCTTTATATATGATGGTGTCAAATGGCCTGAACTCGAGCATTTTGAGTCCCCTGATGCTACTGTATACGGTTCTGGCTATTTCGAGCTTATACATGTTGTTTCTTTATATATGATGGTGTCAATCATATCAAAAGCTGACCTAATGTTAATGTTTGATTTCAGGTGGATTGGTTATACTATTTTGCTTTTGCAATTGTAGTTATTGGACTCATCATTTATTCAATAACGTAAGTTCTAAACATTGCCTCCAGAATTTTTTTCATCTGTTGAACACTGGTTGTTGAACAATTGAACATACGTATGTTCTAAATTTTGCCACCAAAACAGTTGAGCAATAGCTCATCTCACTCTTGTTATAATTTTTTGAATCAACATGGAAACACAGACTTCCTTTTTTTTTTTTTAAGTTAAATTCAACCGAGTTTACTCCAAAAGGTGCTTAAGGTGTATGGCTAAGGCCAAGCTGATCAAAACTTAGTTATCCTTCCACTGACCTCCCGTTGTCTATCCTTTTGGTAACAGTGAAAAGGATTCGGTTCCTGCACCGGATCTGGAGGGTGGAAACTCCAGTGCACGATACGAAGCACTCGTCGATGAAAGTGAAGCATCTAGAAATGAATCTCTGGCTTCTTGAGTTGAGGGGGGCAGGGCAGCTTGCAGTATAATTTTGAGTGTTGCATTTCGAAGTGCCATCTTAACTTTAGGAGCGACGATATTATCGCTCGGGTGTTAAAGAGTTAAGGTAGACTGCTATTGTTTATGTAAACTCTAGAGAAGTTCAAATTTTATGGACGGACTCGTTCTAAGGATGCACTAACTTTCTATCTGCAATAAGTAGAGCAATCTTGTTACCCAAAACGTTTTCATTCTTTTTCATAAGTTCTCGTCGAAGCTATGCAAAGTGTTACTGCTCAAATATAATGAAACAACTTTGACTTGTTAGTGCACGATTCTTCTAATCTGATGTCTTTTGTTCATCAGTTTGGGTGCAGGACAATTGCACTATAGCACAATGCCAAATATGCACACTAATGAGCTTTTTTGTTTTTTCTTTTTATTTAAGTATTTTTTAAACATTCTTAATCATTATTATATCGAGAATATAAGAAGATCCAATTCATGAATAAGAAAGGCAATGCCAGCTCAAAAATGTAGAAAGCCGAGCGTTCAGACTGTAAAGGAATAGCTGCAGAATTACTGATAACCATGGATACAAAGGCGCTTCCCACAAGTTTTGGCTTGTGCTTCCAGAATCTGGGAACAACCCCCTTCCTACAATCAAGATTCTGTTTTCCTATCTTATGGTCGGTGCTCTTTTGGGTACTAAACTGAGATTATTGATGGTTTTATTATTGATGACACTTGGGTATTTACTGAGATAATGGTGGTAGATCTTGTCCATGTCTTTGCTTTTTATAAGTTGCTCTTATTGTTTCTTGTGAAAAAGTGACCCACCAGCGGCAGCTTACAAGGGTTCATGGCTCTGTAAATCAGAAGCTTTCCTCTCTTGCAATGGTACAACATAACACAGAGAATAGAGCAGCTATTGTGGAAACTGATGAATCCTATAATAGGATTCTTAGCAAAAGAAGCATCCACGACCTAGTTAGCCAGGTGAATCATTATTAGTTTTCTTTGTAGTCACTGAGGTGAAGAATCCAGATGATCAAAACCTTTGATCATTAATCTCGACTTTTACTCCTCTAGAGTCTAGTCAGTTGATTTGTATGAGTAAACCCGTCTAACTTTGATTTTTTTCCTAGACCTTTCATCATTGACTTTTCTTGTAATGTTGACTCTTGAGAATAGATTTGGGTTGGGGGGAACACAGCCGTACACAAGTCCTTTTCACCCAAAGCACTTGCGTTACCTCATGCCCAATTCTGTTGGGCCACCGTCTTGTTGAAGCAGTTGCAAAGTTTGATTGGACCATTGAACTATACAAGAGACCCGTCTCTTGAGCTGTTATGCTATGTCATTTGCAGCCGTAGATGAGGGTCTTTACGGACAAATACAGGAAAGCCACAAATTCTAACGAGTCTACTGTTTTTGCATAGGAGTAAACCATAATTTTGGGGTAACATAGGAAAACAGGGGGACAAATTAAAAAATTATCTTTTAATGGTGTCATGTTAAAGTATGAAGTTTCTAATATGTTATGCTCCATAATATGATGTACCAATTGAGTAGTTACCTGAGTCAGAAGTACGGTTCAAGAAATTTCATTGTTAACTGCAAAAGATGGAAGAAACATGATGCATTAAGTTGTATGAATGGTATGACGTGCACGATTCTGTCTGTGTACCGGGTTGTGTAAAACTAAAAACACACAAGCACCCAAATAGATCTATGAATAGATCTATACCTATACATTATTTGTATTTTTCTTTGTTCTCAGAATGAATTACTCGCTTACATTATTGCCATTATGATTGTCTGGGTGGATGGGCGTTTTTCTTTTAAAAAGTGAAAGGCAATCATAGCAAAGTGTTTTAGGTGCAAGCTCCATTTGACGTGTTGTGCTTTGCGACTAACATTGACAATAGCTGAGCCATAAATAACTGTTCTCTTGATATTGTCATTTGTGCTGAGCATTGCGTATCTTCAACCCATATCTTCTCCACCATATGAAGCTCTGCTCAATGATGGAAAAGCGGGAATAGTTTAAGATTTTCTCAAGAATTCATGTGTTTGCACATGTATGTGATTAATGAATTGAAATGGTGTGGGTCATGTGGTTTGTACAAGTAACATGTGCACTCGATTTTCAGATGAGAGATTTCATGCCTTTTTTAATGTGCTCCCCAACTTTTAAAATGCAGATTAGTTTTTTAAATAAAGCCCAGTGCGTACTTGGTGAAGAGCATAATCTTCCTCATTTTTGGCTAAAGAATGCTTGTAAAAGGGAAAACCAGGTTTATCACCAAGCTGCCCTGCCCTCACTTTTCTGGGTTTTCCGTTTAGTTACTATTGGGGTCTGCGATTCTGGATGTACCATTTTTGCAGTCTGAGACTCTCAAAGATTGTTTATCTTGTACCTTTTTTAACAGATTCATGAAATGTAACTCCACCGAACACATGTTTCAAGAGAAGCGTGTACAATCGTATTTTTATTAAAATCAATTTTGTCTGCCGCATAAATTTTGGAATCTAATCCAACCCTGACTTGGCATTATTATTATGGTACAAGTAAGAACGTTGAAAATGTGCTTAGAAAAGATAAAAATAATAATTTTGTGAGCATGTGGCCCGCAAGATTTAGTTGCGTTTGGACAGTGAGATGATTTTAAATATTTTATAAATAATAATGAAATAATAATAATAAAATATTAAATACTTGTAAAAAATAAATAAAATATAATAATAAAATAATAAATAATAGTGGAGTATTCACTATCCAAACTAGTCCTTATTGTTGCGTATTTTCAAATAAATTTAATAATATTTCTTTTTTTTTTTTTTTTTGCGGGAAAATTTAAAATATTTCAATCATTGGTCTTTGTGCAGCTAAATGAACTTTTTTTGTTTTTCTATGTTGATATCTCATGTGAATATATGCTGATGAATCAATAGGAAAGTCGGAAATTAAATCGAGTAAAGTGAGAATGCTTAGCCTTAGAGGGAGTTTCTTCCTTGTAAGAATTATTATTATTATTTTATTTGGTCAGAAATTGATTACTCGTAACATTCACCCATATTAACTAGAAATTAATATAATGCTATATATATATATATTTAAGAATTTGCCTTGCTGGGAAGCTTTGTTGTTAATATTGAAGATATCTCCCATTTTATTGCGATCCACAGGTAATAATCCCAAAGACAAGAGACTCGAGGCTCTTTATTTATTTATTTATTTTTATTTATATTCTTTGGTTTTAAAATGTATGACTCGAGTGTCACGGAGGCGTAAATAAACAAGATACACAGATCTACTTGGAATATCTCACACGTCGATCTCTCATTGGTCGAAGAACCACAAAGAATAATCACCTAATCCTAGGCCAACCAGCATAAATTTCAGAGCTAATTAACAATAAAAAAAATAAAAAAAACAACAACAACAACGAAAAGGAAAGCATAAAATTCAGAGCGGAGAGAAAGATAAGACTTTTTGCTTGGCAGCTCTCAGCCCCAGCATCAGCTTCCACGTCCTTCTCAACCCGACTAGACCCGACTGGACCAACCCTCCCACATCCCAGATTTGTTTTATTTATTTATACCTCTGTTGGTATTGCTTTTGCGTATATATGCACGCACATTCGTTCGTTCGTTCGTCTCTTTTTCTAATCCGATTGTGATTTTGCTTTCATTGTCCACAAAATCCCACCTTTTCTCCCCTGAAAAAAGCCCATTACTATGGCGTGCGCGATCGGGAACTCTAACGGCGAGGTCGTCGACCGTGAAACCGATGCCGTTTTGGGATCCTACGCCAAGCGCGAGAAGCTCATTATCGACACTGATCCCGGCATCGGTGAGTTTCTCTGTTCCTTTGTTTGTTTGATTACCCAAAAAAAACGTAGGAGAAATTTGAAAAAACAAAACCTTCACCTAATTAACGACAGCATAGCGTCATAGGCTCAAACATCCGGTGTTCTGTATTTTAACAACTCTTTCTCGGCATCCAAACAGAGACTTAACGTCTCCTTAATCTATGCTTTTGGGTTGTTCTGGCTGAGTGTTCGCTTTCTTTTCTTTTCTTTTCTTTTTTTAATCTGTATATTAGCTACTATTGAATTCTTATATCTCGCTGAGAAGGCATTGCATGGAAAAAAGAAAGCATTTGAGGGGGAAAAGGAACAGGTTTTTTTTCACTTAGGAAGAAAAAGGAAATCGAGATTGTGATTAATGCTAGATGTTGATTTAGTTACTAGGAATTGACAACTTATCTCATTGAAGCCAAACAGCTTGTCAGTTGGTTGAGTGTGGACAGTTTAATGTTGTTTCGAGAATCTCAATAGTTTTATATAAGTAAAGAATCTCAATAGTTTTTATCTGTAAGTGATAGATTTTCAAAATTTTAGCATACCTGAACTCTTTTTCTTTTTCTTTCTTGTTTGGAGGAAACGGAGAGGGAGGATGAGCAATCTGTGAAAATGGAAATGAAATGAACATAAAGTTTTGTGTTTTGCTTTAGTATGTGCTACATATTGAGCTATAGGTAAGCATAATCGGAAGATTGATACGTACTCAGATGTATTTTTTTTTTTTTTGATAAGTAAACTATTAATAAAAATAGGCATAGGCAAGTACTTAGATGTTATACTGAACCGTTTTTGCTCCTCTAAATTTTCCTTGCGGTAAACCAACAAGGGCTAATATCTCTCATTTATTCATCATAGACTTTTAATTCTCCCTCTGCCAATCAACTGTACCTAGTGAATTTTTGGCTCTCTTTGTTTTCGCAAAAAATTGTTCCCCGTGATATACGGTAAAATGTAGACGTAGAGCTATACAAACAATGTGAATGGTTTTTCATAAATCAATAGATGATAGTATGGCGATCCTCATGGCATTTCAATCTCCGGAGGTGGAGATCTTGGGCTTGACAACAATATTCGGCAATGTCCAAACTGAAGATGCCACCCGTAATGCTTTGCTTCTGGTAGGTATTTGTTTTAGTTGATTCTTATCTTCCCAGGCATGATTCTTTATTTGTATACAGTTTCAAGGGTGTAGTGTTTTCGATTTATGTCTTTGATCAATTACTGTTTTTAATGTGCAAAAGGATAGTGTGAGATAGCAGGGTATCCAGGTGTTCCAGTGGCAGAGGGCAGCCCTGAGCCTCTGAAGGTATCTGTTTTCTTATGTATCTTAACTTGCATTTTGTCTTCACCAATGTTTCATTGTAACTAAGATTTACTTTGGCCATTTTTTGGTTGTATGTTAATCATGCTTTATTCTGGGAAAAAGGGGGGAAGACCACGTATTGCTGATTTTGCGCACGGTTCTGATGGGTTGGGGAACACATTTCTACCTCCTCCAAAAGCAAAGAAAATTGAGCAGAGTGCTTCTGAGTTTTTGGTTCACAAGGTCTCTGAATATCCTGGTGAGGTATCTATACTTGCACTTGGACCTCTCACAAACTTAGCTTTGGTAAGTTGCAGTATCCTTGCTCCCTATTTATCTGCCTTGGAACTTCATGATTGAGAACTTTTTTTAATGACCTGGCTATTATGGTTATATAACCATCTTGATCAGGCAATCAAGAGGGACTCTTCCTTTGCGAGCAAGGTAAAGAGAGTGGTCATACTTGGTGGAGCTTTCTTTGCATTGGGTAACGTAAATCCTGCCGCTGAAGCGAATGTAAGTGCTAGCTTTCTTGTACCTCCTCTTTCAAATAGGAATCATGCCAAGCCCAGTGGGGATAATTAGTTGTCACGGGTTCAAAGCTTTATGAGCTTATTGCTTTGAAATACTAGCTTAAGCTTTTGTTTCAATTGGATATCTTCCAAAACCTTTAAATCATGTAGGAGTTGTTTTCACTAATTGTCGGAAATTGACCATATAAAGAAACAGTAGAAGCAATTGACTAAGGCCAAAAGGGAGAGGAGTGGTTGACAAATATATCCAAGTTTCCCATTACTACCAAATCCATATCCTTTGATCAGTAATCAACTGAAGCGATTCTAAAATGACAAGCGTTTGATTCAATTTAGTGCCGTATAATTTCTTTCAATTAGAAAGATCTACCTTAGAGTTTTTCTCATCAGTTTAATGTTGAATCCTAGTTGTTCATGCAAAGAAAATTAGTTTAGCCTGCCACTTATATATTAAAAGAAAATAGTTTAGTCGGCCTTTTCAGGTTTATCTCCTTGATCAGCTGTACATAAAAACATTATTTCCTGACTTGCAGATCTATGGGGACCCAGAAGCAGCAGATGTTGTGTTCACCTCTGGGGCAAATATTGTTGTTGTTGGAATAAACATTACAACCCAAGTCAAATTTACGGGTATCTTCAACTGCTAGTTTGCTTCAGTTTCTAAACCAGCTGCTCTTGTTCTACTTTTGTGTGCTTGGTGAAGTAAGATCCTTCTAACAGTTGCCACTGCTTTATGGTTTCAGATGCTGACCTACTTGAATTGAGGCAATCGAAGGGAAAACATGCTCAATTTGTAAGTGATATGTGCAAGTTTTACCGAGATTGGCACGTGAAGTCTGATGGTGTCTATGGTAATCATTCTTGATTCATCCTATGCCCATGCTGCTTCGTAATTCTTCTATTAGCTCTTGTTAAATGGTTGATTTATTCTGTACGTTTTCTTTCAGGAATTTTCCTTCATGATCCCGTCAGTTTTGTGGCACTAGTCCGTCCTGATCTCTTTACATACAAGAAGGGGGTTGTGAGAGTCGAGACACAGGGCATCTGCGTAGGGCATACGCTAATGGATCAAGGACTAAAAGTGTATGTTCATACTTCAAATAAAGTAGAATTGGTCCTTCATGAGAAATTTAATTTTTTGGATTTATTTAGACTGAGTTGTTTAATTTGATATAGATGGAACACAAGCAACCCATGGTCAAGCTATTCCCCTGCTTCAGTTGCTTGGACTGTCAATGTGGAGGAAGTTGTTGATTATGTCAGAAAATTGTTGATGAAACCATGAAGCCACGGGAATATGTGCTTCTATTCCAGAAAGATGTTAAAATACTGAAAATGAAGGTTGGGGTGCCGCTTATTTCAACTGAAAATTCATTGGTGGCTTCTTTCACTATTAGAATTGAAAACCCAAGTCTTGGGTGTTCAACTCGTAAAAGTGTGTGAAATTGTGAACCGATCGGTACTGAACTCCTTTATGCAAGGCTGCATCTCTCTCCATATTTCAATTCTTAATTCTCTAGTAACTTTCTGTTCTTGATGAAAACCCAAAATGTGTAACGATGCCTTTCTCCTGATGCAAGTAAATTGTTATTGTCGCCGTACTGGTTACCGTATGCACACGAGTGTTTGGGTAATATCTAACTACTATTTATTAGTTTATTATTACTTTTTATATACTTTTTACAACTATTCATTACTATTTAATATTTTATCATTACTTTTTTACTACTATTCACAGAATACCTAAGAATACATCACTATCTAAATGCAACCTGCCTCGTTTGTTTTTGAAGATGAGATGAAATGAGTTGAGATTAAAGTTAAAAAGTTGAATAAAATATTGTTAGAATATATTTTTTAATATTATTTTTATTTTATAATTTGAAAAAATTGATTTGTTTATTTTATTTTGTATTGGAATTTAAAAAAATTATAATGATTGGACGTGATAAGATAAGATAAATTTAAAAAAGTTGAATTATTTATGTTATTTTATATTAAAATTTGAAAAAATATAATAATAAAATTAAGATGAAATGTTTTTCGAAAAAAAACGAGGAAGAGAGGGATCAACTTTTTTGTTGGATTCTTAAAAATTAAGCTACCATTTCTTTTTATAAAAATAAATAAATAAAAGTGCCTAATAAAACTGTTTCAATTTCTATAGATACATTGCTAATTAACTTAATTTTATTTCCCAGTGAAGCAGCAAAAATATATCATTTTGGACTTAGCTTAATTAACGAATATGTCATTTTGGAATGTTAATTAATGAAAGATTCGCAGGCATTCCAAATTCCCATCTCCCATAAATTATGTATATCATTTACCAATGAATTGTATATACTATATATAGCTTGACCTGCTGTACACACCGTTACACGTGCACCTATAGCATTTTACAGTACATTGAATTCTAAAAGTAGCACGCTTCGTTTTATCGATCAATAAATTAATATTCTCCAACAACTACCAAAAAAAATAAAACAGTGTTTAACCTCTAAAGTTGGTACGTAATTACTAGATCGCATCTATCAACAGTAATTATATAGTTATAAAATGTGTAAATTCATTTTTTAAAAATGAAATATATTGAAACTAATAAATCTCGTTTGCTGAATTAACAAGTACTGCTTATGTATCAGTATACTACTATAAATAGTTTCCATTAAACTGGCCGTAGATCCTTAAAACCACTCGATCGAGAACAAGCAAGGAGTTGCTCATGGACAGGCTCATGATTATCTTAATTTGCTTGGAAAGTAGAACGGGGTACAAAATATAATTTTTTTAAATATTTATATAAAATATAATAAATAATTTAATATTTTTAAATTTTAAAATAATAATAATATTAAAAAATAATATCTTAACCTTTTATCTAAAATAAAAAATTCAAGAACACTGTCCTAACCTACCCAATAGGCTCGCTTAATTAGGAGGAAGCATTTCCATGGATTTGATCTTTATCATTCTCCGCATCCATGGATCGTACGTGGGTTGTGCTTTGACCCCCGGGCCCCACAAGCTCTTTTAGAGGGACACGAGGTAACCCTGGGCCATGGGGAATACCGGCGTGGCCGGGCTTGAACTAGACAAGTTAATAATAAGCCCGTGCTAATTCACGGTCCACACCCACTGTATAAATACGACCTCCATCTCTTGCATTTCTGCTCACAAATATAGCCAGCCTTGTGCGGCTCCTTACACTTCTTGCTTTACACTTCTTCTATACGATGGATACTCCAAAGCTCCTCTATTATGTTATCTACTGCTTCATCTTCTTCCTTCTTTCAGGTTTCCAACAGTATATATACATAATTAACTCTGCTTCCTCTTCATTTGCCTTGAAAATAATTACATATATAGCTCTCCCTAATCTCTGCTCATGTATGATGTATGTATTTGAATTATATATTACAGGCCAACAACTGGTGCAAGGACGTCGTTCAGCTCATCACCACCACCGGAAGCACCATCGTCACATCCCTGCTAATTTTCACCGACCCCCAAAGCTCTTTGTCTTTGGGGATTCTTATGCTGACACTGGCAACAGAAACTCCCAATCCAACTCCTGGAATTATCCATATGGCATCACCTTTCCCGGTAAACCAGCCGGTCGTTTTTCCGATGGCCGCGTACTGACCGACTATGTTGGTGAGTGCCTCTCTCTTTCTAGTGATGTCTTTTTTTGTTTTTTTAATTTTTAACTTTAGCTTGCTTTTTGGTACCAATAATGCGCTGCTTGCTTTAGTTTGTGTAGTTTTTTTTTTTTTTTTAATCAATGGTGGGTTCCTCTTCTCAGTTTTCCACTTTTCCGCTTGTTTTATGATAGCTATCTGCGTTGGTTCTCCCTTTTTCCTGTAAATATTGCATTATTAGGTCTACTTTTTTCCATCCCTCTCTTTCTTTCCATCTTGTCGGATCAGTATCCTATCCTTTTGCTGCAAATATTCTTACTTTCTCACTTGATGTGAAACTCTGTGCATGTCACTTCTCATGTCACTAATTAACCATTATTCCAGTGTTTTTTTTCGCACTTTTTTAAGTTTTTACATTTGTAAACTCCTTTTCCACTCCACGGTAATTCTGTCGACTCTTCTTTCTTCAAGTGGAAGTACTTTACTTTGTCTCCTTCCTTCTATATATCATGATAACTTTGATTAACACTCCTGCCAACACAAAAACGCATAATTTTGTACTGCCCCCACAAAAACGCATAATTTTGTACTTTCCAACTAATCTTCCCTTTAAGATCTTTGCTTCCATGAGGGTAATGGAATGCAATTGAACAAAAGTTGAGGGTAGATAATTTTGAATAAAGAAAAAGAGTTGAGGCGGCATATTTATATTTTAGCCATTATGAAAGTAAATAACCTTATCATTATTATATCCTAATTAATAGGATGACGATATGATCTGACTCACTAATATGGGGTTTAATTCATGTGATATATATATATATATATGCAGCTGAATTCATGGGGGTTAAATCTCCATTTCCATACCGAAGGAGGCACCTTGTGGTGAAAAACTTGAAAAATGGAATGAATTTCGCTTATGGAGGAACGGGAGTATTTGATACCTTGTACTCGGGTCCAAACATGACGACCCAGATCGATTTCTTCCAACAGCTCATCAGAGACCATGTGTTTACTGCTAATGATATAGAGTCCTCTGTCGCCCTTGTCACCGTCTCCGGTAACGACTACACTACTTACAAGAGCAAGACCAACGGCTCTTCTCAGGTAATTTATAAAGAGCTAGCTAGCTAGCCCCGGCCAGTACACACACACACATATATAATTCGTACATAATATATATAATAGCTTTACATATTATCATATCAGAAAGTTTTGATCAGAAATTAGCACTAATTAAGGGAGAGTTTTGACTATATTGTAAATTATCATTAAAAACTTCCATCGGCATATGGGCCTTGAAGGTTGCTAATTAATTAGGCGCATCTCTTTGGTGCTGGAAATCCCCGGATCATCACTAGTACCTATAAATCTATATAGAATGAAGATTTTAATTATAAATTTATATTTTAAATTATTCACTAATAGGATAGGATTCCTTCCTGGATTTGGATAGGATTCCCTTTCATTTGCAGATATCATATAGCCAACATATTATATATTGTAGATGTTCGCCCTCGATCCTTTGAATTCCATGATTACTAATGTACTATTGTTATTTTTATTTTCATATTTTCTTCTTATTACATTCATGTTGACCTGTTACAGTAGTACTAATTATCGGATAGCATCAAAAATAAAATCACGTGTCAAGTGGTCAAATAAATATCACTACTTAATAGTTATTTGACCTTTCACGTGTCACGAAGCTAGTGATCTTGACCGTCACATGTCAGTAGTACTTAATAGTTTGTTCTCGTTTATTTTTACAACTATTCTCATTTCATATAATTATTATAATTTTTTTAAATTTTCATACAAAATAAAATAAATAGTTTAATTTTTTTTAAATTTTAAAATAAAAATAATATTAAAAAAATATATTCTAACAATATTTTATTTAATTTTTAATTTTTATCTCAACTCATATCATTTCATATGCGAAAACAAACAAGACCTAAAACTACCATGAGCATGACATTTTAATTTTGAGAAAATCTTATTATTAGCCACTGTGCCAAACCCCACACCACCTTACGTGTCAACAAATTCTGCATTTTGAGCTTTCCCTCCTCGTTGAATCAACCGGACAGCTTGATGAATGAGAGAGAGAGAGAGAGAGAGAGAGATGGGTTTGATTGGGTGACGAGGGTCTGACGTTTAAAAAAACAAAAGGTCCTATGCAGTGTGATGAAAAATAGTTGCTGATGCATAGCAATTCTCTTTAATTTTATGACTAATTATATTCCTATAGATGAGTTGTGTATCCACTATTATATCATTAATCTCTATTTTTTGCTAGATAAATTGTATGTCAATAATCTCTTGTAAATCAGAGTATAATTATCTCATCATGAATATATTTTTGCTTGATTTTATCATAAATATAAAAACTGCATGGCATGTTCATTAAGATTACTAGCTACAAATATACTAGCATTTACCCTTGGCCTTCTCCTGAATTCAGCTATTTATATATATGTTGTAATGTAGGGTTTGCCATCATACATCACTACAGTGATAAAACAAGTTATGATTAATTTGAAGCGCATTCGTGGCTTGGGAGTTAAAAAAGTAGCCGTGACAACTTTAGAACCTGTCGGATGTCTCCCTGCGATCACAGCTGTATCCTCTTTCCAACGATGCAATGAGACTGAAAACTTATTCGTGCGTTCCCACAACCTTTTGTTGCAGCAAGCCGTGGCAAAGTTGAACAACGAAACCAAGGATTCTGATTTCGCCGTTCTCGATCTTTATGCCTCGTTCATGTCCATATTAAAGAACAAAGCTGGAACAAACCTAGGTGATTAATTTTACATGTCAATATTTTTATGTTAGTTTTCGGGCATGATTATAATAGTTTGTGGGTTCCATCTTATACGGGCTGATGCATGTGTTAGCTAGCTCGGACCTTGCTCTAAGTACTTTAGAAGCCCCACCTCTTCCATGTGTGGGGCTAGTTTTCATAATTAATTAGGACTGAGTAATTGTTAGAATAAAGTTAATTCGGGGACAGGAAATTAATAATAATATTGTTAAAATATAAATTAATCTCTTTTCAGCAACAAGAAGTTTATCTTCAGATTGTGCAGGCCGAAGCATGAAGTTCGAGAACCCAATGAAGCCATGTTGTATTGGTATAAGCAGTGAGTATTCCTGCGGTGATGAAGATGAGGATGGAGCGAAGAAATATACAGTTTGTGGGAATCCCAACTCAACGTTCTTTTGGGACGATGTGCATCCTTCGCAAGTGGGATGGCGAGCTGTGTCTTCAGCCCTGCATCCTTCTCTTGAACAACTAATTACTAGAGTTACAGAAAATTAAGAAGGTAGGGAGCACAAATGTTAATTTTGATCATGTTTGTTTGTATTTTCCTTGTTTGATCTACTTACTTATTCGTCTCTTGTTAAGCAATCTGACTTCGTTGTAATACGTGCGGTTTGGGTTTAGATGATGATCATGACGTCGTAGAAATTTAGATTTTTTATGGTGCCGGAATATAATATTATATTATAATATATATATATATATATATATATAGATTTAGAATTTTGGGTGCAATTCATAAGCAATACATGTGCGAATTTTTATATGTAAAATGCGATGTGTCTATGGTAATCATATTTTTTCGTCTGTGATTTTTTAATGAGAAATGATAGTTGAAGTCACAAGTACTCAAATGTCGTGCAATCATTTTGAGAAAAATGAATAAATATGGGATCCATATGTAAAAAAAAAAATTAATTTTTTAATAATAAATTTCATTTTTTTTCAAAACGATTGTACGACGCTTACGCACTCCATAATTATATATATCATTACTTCTTTTTAATTATTTTAGTTAAACGCACGTTTCTTTAATTCCTAGCGGGGTTGAGTCATTACAACACATTTGGTTTTTAGTGACAGTTAGGAATTTGTGACAGTCCCTAAACTGTCACTAAAAAGTATTTTCTGTGACGGTTTTTGAAAACCGTCACTAAAGACGGATGAGATTTTTTTTACGTTCCAACGAATGAGAAAATTACGTTCGAACGTCACAAATACGTTCGGACGTGTGGCTACGTACGTGCGAACGTGAAATTTTTTGATGCAAACGTTCGAACGTTAGTAATTAACGTCCGAACGTTACTTATAAATTTAAATTAAATATGTTCTAATTTTAAATTTATGTGATTGTATATTTGAAGTGTAGTGATTTAGTATTGAATTTAAAAAATATAACATTAAAGAAGATTGAGAATTGTAATTAAAAAACCATAGATATATTAAATAATATTGTTCCTTACAAATATTAAAAACAAAATACATAAAATATGATAACTGAATATAAACAACACTCATATAATATCGTCGTCTGGGAAAGTCATAGAGGCTCGTACCTCCTCAGTCAAGGTATCAACCTTGTCGTTGAGGATATGTACATGATGTAACATCTCGGCGACAGACTCCTCTAGAGGCGCGAGCCGTTAATAGATCGAACGATCGATATGCGCAGTCAGTTGCGAGATCACTGCATCAACCCAAGCAGGCCGCACATCTCCCGTATATGTACTGGTCGGCTGCTGACCACTACTCCCCACACTAGGCTGAGGCTGCGTCGGAGGAACTAGATCCGCTACAGGGGGTGGCCGACATCCCCTCACCTGTCCAATGCTACGTCGTTGAGTGGTCATGTCAAGAGGGCTCATCTGATCTTTGGCCAGCTCTAAAGGCTGGGTTGGCATTCCTCGAGCAAGTAGTAGCCGACTAAGCAGGACACCGTATGGGAGGTTGTCCGTGGAGACGATACTCGCCTCGTAACGGACCCTGTCAAAGATGAGGAGGGGCAAATCTATGGCATCTCCACGTGTCACCCGTATCAAAAACTGTGCCCGAGTCCGGCTAAATGTGGTCTTATGTGCCACAAGATCCACGTTTGTTGCAATTATAAGATGCAACATACGGAAGAACGGAAGCAAATGATTTTGGTGGAAGGAGTTCGTCCTCTCGACTTGCATGCGGTCTCTCTCGGTGAGGATGTAGAAATCCTCGTCTCGGTCGTCATCCGTAGCCGAAGGCTCAGCACCCTCGGCCTCTGACTAGTCTGCATCTCTGGCTGATGATGCATCAAGTGGGCCAGTAGATGATGTAGAAGTGCCTACATCTGCCTCAGTCAATGTCTGAACTCCTCGACGAATCCCAAGCTGGTCGGCGATGACATCAGCTGAAAACTCAAATGTCACACCGCGTACAGTCACGGTGTGAGAGGATGCGTGCTGAGGCATGAAGCACATCGCCATGTATAACTCCTGAACCATAGAGGGATATGCCTTACCCCTCAATGTGCAGATATTTCCCAAACCTCTACTGAGGAAGACATCCCTTAGGTTGGTCTGCTCCCAGGTGAGCTTGTCGAACTCGTTGATCAGGGCCTCTCGCTCGACCATAACACTACGAGACCTGATCCGAGCAGTGTCTTGAGTGGCTCCTTACCTCCCTCGTTTCATTGAATGCAAATGATGAGCCATCTCCTGAAAATAGAAAATGAAACAAAATTGTGAATACTATTGATGCATATTTGTCTTAATATTAAACTGATTTGCATTAACGTTCGAATGTATAAAATATACGTTCGAACGTTACAATGAAACGATCGGACGTATATTAGTAACGTTTGAACGTAAGATAAAACGTTCGGATGTTTAACTAAACGTCCGAACATAGAACGTATCATAAATTTAAATGTTATACGTTCTAACGTTATAAATATACGTTCAGACGTTAAATTGTTAAAAATATTTAAAAAAATTAAAAAAACTCACGTTCGAACGTTCATTTACACTATCGAACGTAAATATAGTAACTTCCGGACGTATAAAATATACATCCGGACGTGGAAGGCCAACCGTTAGGAAATTGAAACGACATACGTTTGAACGTATCTGTGTAACGTTCGAACGTTACGAGTCGGAATGGCTAAGTTAACTCAACCATTCTCGAAAGCTCGAAATCCTATTTCTACTGGGCTAAATGCCGAAAGGTCACCGTAGAAATGAAGTATACACTTCAAGGAACATTTCTACAGTGACCTTTTAGCCAATGGTAACCCGTGGTGGTCGGAAAATCGAGTTAAAAATCCGGCCACCACTGGTTTCGGTTTTAATATAAATCGATCTAAATCAATAAAAAAAAATCTACTTTTAGATAAAATAGAGATGCATACCTGTTAGTGACAGTTGTGGCTGAGTTTCACGGTGGCGGTGACGCAGGAGTGCGACGTCGAAACGGAGGAAAACGGAGAAATGAATTTCGGGCGTTCGGTTTTCGATATATATACAGTTAACGTTTGAACGTTATATTTAATAACGTTCGGACGTTTGAAATACGTTGGAACGTTATGTTTATTAACATTCGGACATTTCAAATACGTTGGAACGTTAATAAATTATAACATTCGAACGTTAACTGTATTAACGTTCCAACTTGAAATTAAACGTTGGAATGTTAATAAATATTATATAACATTAATATTTAGTAGTAACTATTTATTTGTTTTAAATATAGTATATATATAGTAACTATAATATATTAATAACATTAATGTATAATAGTAACTATTTATATGTTTTAAATATAGTATGTATATATATTAACTATAATATATTAATAACATTAATGTATAATAGTAATTATTTATATGTTTTAAATATAGTACATATATAGTAAGTATAATATATTAATAACATTAATATATTATAGTAATTATTTATATGTTTTAAATATAGTATATATATATAATAACTATAATATATTAATAACATTAATATATAATAGTAACTATTTATATGATTTAAATATAGTATATATATAGTAAGTATAATATATTAATAACATTAATGTATAATGTAACTATTTATATGTTTTAAATAGTTACTATATTAGTAACTATAATATATTATATTATAGTAATTATTTATATGTTTTAAATATAGTATATATATAGTAAGTATAATATATTAATAACATTAATGTATAATGTAACTATTTATATGTTTTAAATAGACTATATTAGTAACTATAATATATTATGTAATAGTAACTATAATATGTTGTAAATATGGTATATATATAGTAACTATAATATATTAATAATATTAATATATAATAGTAACTATTTATATGTTTTAAATAGACTATATTAGTAACTATAATATATTATGTAATAGTAACTATAATATGTTTTAAATATTGTATATATATAGTAACTATATTATATTATATAACATTAAAAAAAAATTTAACTTAATTTTTGAATTTTTATCGTTCTAACGTTAGTTATTTACGTTCAAACGTATTAATTTTTGGGGAGAAATTTCCCGCTCAATTGTATCGTTCGGACGTTACTTTATGTACGTTCGAACGTTAATAAATGGTTGGTGGGAATTTTGCCGCTCGATTATCGTTTTATGTGGTGAGCTTTAACGTTCGAACGTTTAATGTAAACGTTCAAACGTTTAATTTAAACGTTCGAACGTAAATATTGAAAATTTAACCGATAGGAAGTAACGTTCGAACGTTTAAATGAAACGTTCAAACGTTAATTGAAATGAAATGTTTTTACATGAAGTCACGCACGGGAGGGAAGCAGATATTATTTCTGCTTCCCCCGTGCGCGAAATAGAGAGGAGAGAGTGTTAGAGTGAGAGGGTTAGAGTGAGAGTGAGAGTGAGAGTGAGAGAGAGTTGTGTGAGAGAGGGATAGAGTGAAAGAGGGTGAAGATTTTAGAAATGTTTTGGTAAGGAAAAATGTTAATTTCTTCCATTATTTCTAATTTAGACTATTTCTCTTGTTATTTTTGTTTTTATAAATATGTATATGTCTCTAACATTTTTCCTTTGTTTTTTATTTCAAGGATTGGTTATTTTGGCAACTTCAAAGCTTATATTTTCTAAGAGGATATTAAAAAGTGTTAGGTATATTTCTAAACTTTAGTTATTATGTTTATGAATTTTGTGGTGAGAATATTGTAAAATTGTGGTAATATTATGTTATAGATTAATTAGAAATATTATTATTTATGAATTTTTGTGGTGAGAATATTGTGAAATTGTGGATATATTGTGGTAATGAACATGTTATAGATTAATTAGAAATATTATTGTTTATGAATATTTGTGAATATATTGTGAGTTTATTGTGTTTGTTGATGAATTAATATTTATAATATATTGTTGTGAGAATATTGTGAGGTTTAGATACTTAGAGGGATATGGATATATATGAGATGCATGTGATTATTATATGTTTATTAAGTATAATTATAATGGACTTTTGTGAGTTTATTGTGTTTATTGATGAATACAAATGTTTATGAATATTGTTGTTAGAATATTGTGAGGTTTAGAAAATTTTATTGTGGAAATAATTGTGTTGTTGAAATGTGGAAATAATTGTGTTTTTGAAATGTGGAAATAATATTGTGAAATATTTATTTATATTGTTGTTGGAATGTTGTGAGGATTTTAAATGTAGTGAATATTGTTATTGATGAATGAATATGTTTAGAAATATTTTGTTATGTTGAGATTTTATTTGTTGAACTTAGAGGGATAACACTAAGTATGATAAATAAATATTAGTATTTTCAACTTAATAAATAAATAAGTATCAACTTGTTATAATATTGTGAAAATTACAACTTAGAGGGATAACACTAAATATAATAATTAAACTCATAAAATTTGTATATAATAAATAAATAAGTCTAATTAGTTATAATATTGGATTTATAACAACTTAGAGGGATAACACTAAGTATAATAAATAAAATCATAAATTTTGTATATAATAAATAAATAAGTCTAATTAGTTATAATATTGGACTTATAACAACTTAGAGGGATAACACTAAGTATAATAAATAAATACAAGGAAAAATGATAATAAATAAATAACTCGTTAATATTATATAACGAGGGAAAATGATCTCGAAGAAATGTCTGTCAAATTGCTTGACTCTCAAAGTCTCTCTGGCCTTGAGAGTTGTAAATGGCAGAAAGTTTGTGACAGTTAAGTAATTAGACTAAACTTTAGACATTTCTTCAAGATCATTCTCCCTCGTTGTGTACGTATGTCGGTAGGTGCACCAACATATTCTGTAAATCTCTATCTAGTTCAACAATATGAGATTTCTGAATATTTTTAACAATTCTAACATTTTTAATATATATAAGATTCATGTGGTTTTTGAATGAATATGTGTGACATTGCATAAATAACCTTAGAGCACTTCGATACATTGCATGCACGGTTCGAGGTTATAGATTCTATATTCTGGACCGTGAACGTAATAGATTGTGGTGTGTTGGTTGAGGGAAGTCATGGAATAGAAGCTATTGACTATTATGGTGTCATACGTGATATTATCGGATTGAAATATCTGGGTGGGTCTGTAACATATGTCTTTAAGTGTGATTGGTAGGACTTAGGCGGTGGTCGGATGTCGATACATAGGGATAATAACTTTATGAGTGTTAATACGGCATCTAAATGGTACGAAGATGATCCATTCGTATTGGCTTGTCAAGCTACCTAAGTCTATTACTTGATTGATCCAATGAAAAGTGTTGATGAAGATAGCGGAGATATAACTTGGCGAGTAGTACAGAAATTCATTCCTCGAAATATTTATGAAGCAGGAACGAGTGCGGATTACAAGAATAGTAGAGATGAAGATGCCACTCCGATAGTAGAGGCCTACCAAGAAGATGGAGAGGGTATTAACTTGTTTGTTGACCTCGGTGCACTTGAGTTACTCCCCTTGTGTAGAAGAAGAAGAAGAAGAAGAGTCAGAAGAAAATGATGAAGCAGAATCCCGGGAGGAAGTGGATAAGGAGGACGAAGAAGAGGTTGATGACGACGACGAAGATGCTATTGAGGGAGATTCTAAAACAAGCATGGAAAATACATCCGAAGATGAAGAATAAAAGTATTAAATATTCTATTCATATATGTAACTATAAAATATTTAACTTTTCAATAATTTTTTCTAATTAATTTTCTTTATCATATTAATCATGCCTCAAGGATGCCGCCAAAACGACAACGAAGAAATTTACCCCCTCCGCCTAGTCCAAGTCCGGAACCTATTGAGGACTCCCCACCCGAATGTTTCCCTCCTGAAGATCAAGTGCAGATACAAGAGAACGACAATCAGTCGACACCTACCAGTAAGAAAATAACAACATAGTTAATTATATATCAATACTTTTATCTCAATAATTATATAGATAATATTATATTATATCTAATAGTTGATGCATCCGCTCGTCGCGGTCGTGGTTATACACGTGGCATTTCTCTTGAGAAATGCCGAAGGCATGGAAAGCTCAAGGTCAACATTCCTGATAATTCCACTAGAGGCGTGGATAATAGTGCAGCAGCGCTTTCCTCATATATTGGTACAGTTGTCCGAGCTTTTGCTCCATTTTATGTGCGATTATGACGAGATGTTTCGCTCGAGATTTAGGAGCACATTCGAAGCCGTGTGCTGGTGAGTTTTCGTTGAGAGTACATTTGTTGTATACTATATTAGTATATTATATTTTTGACGTAATTTGCTTATTAGGATGAATTCGAACTCGACTTTGGCCGTAGCGAGGATTTGAGAACTGTGAATGGGTTGATGGCTACAGTATTCCGACGTCACAAGGGACGATGTCATGACCACTTCAAGAAGTTTGAGACGGTTGAAGAGGCTGCGCAATCCCCTTTCCAGCAGGTGAAGTTAGATGATTGGAGAAAGTGTTGTGATCTTTTCGCAACTTCAGATTATCATGTATTATAGATTAATAATATCTAATGATTATTTACATATATATATTTGGGCTATATATTTTATGTATATATATATCAATTAACATTCTTAATTAATTTTGTAGTATTTAAGTTCTACGAATGCTAATAATAGATCCGTTTTGACTGTCCACCATCATGCTGGTTCAAGATCATTCCACCGTCTTGCTGAGAAAATGATAATTAATAATATTATAGAATATATTTATTTATTTAACTATTTTTATTTAAGTACTAATATTATCTTTTTAAAATTGCTATTGTGGCTTTGTTAGAAACGTGATGATCCAGAAAACTTTTTCCTCATTTATGTCTACGCTGCTGCTCACACTAATGAGAGTAGTGAGTGAATGGATCCTGTCGCTGCAGATAATTATGTAAGCGTTGTTATTTTTGTTAAATAAATTATGCAACATGTGAAAAATTTATTTTTTAGTTCTTTTAATACGTTACTTATTGTGTGTGTTTTCTTTAGCATGACAGGAAAAAATGATGGAGATACAGTCAGTTTCTGGAGAATCCTCTCCGAGTGACATAGACATATTCACGCATGTGCTCGGGCCCAACTCTAGTATGACAAGAGGTTTGGGACGATCTTTCAAGCATTCTGGTTCATCCTCATCATCCTCTTCGACTTCACAAATTAATAATCTTACCAAAGATCTGGAAGCCGCACGACGTGAGAATGAGTATATAAGGTCGAGGCAGCAAGAGTTGGAGTCCCTCTTAGAGCGACAATCTCATTTAGAGACGCGTTTGCAGGACCAACAGAAATATCAGGAAGAAAGAATGCGCAATGAAGTCCAACAGCAAGTGCAGCGGGAGATGATGGTGCAAATGGAGCGTGTTATGTTATTACAACAGAAGCGGGGTGGGCGAGGAAAGAATAAATGAATTCTCACTTTAATTTTTGTATATAACTTTTACTATCTAATTTTAGAACTTTTTAAGACATTGTTAGTTGTAGAATATTTATGGTGTGTAATATGATACAATTAGTATATTTTTTAATTTCTTAATTTAATGAATTTAGTGTATTTCTGATCTGTACGTTCGAATGTTAAAAAAAACGTTCCAACAAGATTTCACGTTCGAACATACGTTCGAACGTAAATACACGATTTGACTATTAACGTTCGAACACACGTCCGAACGTTATCATCGTTACGTTTGGATTGTGTTCCCACAACGTTCGAACATAAATTCGAACGTTTAATGCGTTCAAACGTATAAATGTCCGAACGCAAATATTATACGTTCGAACTGTAATCAATCAACGAACGTCAACTTATGACATTCGAACGTAAATTGCTTGGGTTGGCGTTCAGACGTAAAAATTTACATCCGAACGTTACTTTCTATGACAGTTTTCAAACGTCACAAAAAAATATAACGTTCGAACGTCACTCCGAACGGAACAACTCCAACCGTCATTAAAAATATTTTTAGTGACGGTTCAATAGTAAAGTGTCACTAAATGTATTCTGTGATGCACATTAGGTGACAGTCGTGGTGACGGTTTCAAACAGTCACCAAATGTCTTTAATGACATTTCTTTGATTTTTTGTGAGGGTTTTCTCTGTCACAAAAGAAAAATTATGTTGTAGTGAGTATCATGGAGTATATATATGATCTTCGGGTATCAAAACCAAGCTAATTGAAAAATATTAATTCAAATAATTATATATCTTGCAATTTATAATTAATGTGGTAGTAATATTTTATTGAAAATATAAGATTGTTAAATCTAATGTAATCATGGTCTTTTAATTAAAATATAATTACATAAAATATTATACAAGTATATATCCCGTCGGAAAATAACATACAAATTAAGCAAGAAAAACACTCGACCAATAAATTAGGGCTCAAGCCGCCAGCCTTAAAAGCATATTAAAAAAAAAAAAGCAAGTCAAACCCAAGACCTATCCCACCAATAATACAAGCAGTTAAACCAGTTCTTTCTCCTCGATCTCTTTAATTTCTCTTTGCAAGTCTTCGTACTCGAACTCCTGACAGATCATATACCTACCACGCTGAGAGCACCGTTTCAACTCCCGCCAAGAATTGCACCCACTCCAACCACCAAACGAAAGGACCCCGGCCCTTTTCTGATCTAATATAAAACCTCTATTTCACAAACCTTATAGAAAGCATGCATGCCCTCTAATTAAGCTAAAAAGCTTTAGAAAGCCAAAAAGAAAGGCAAACTTGCGTAATTTGAGCGATAAAAATTGGCCATGGTGGGTGTTTGTTCATCCACTGAAATGGCTGAGAGGATTTCTTGCTACACCGCTTTGTTCTTAGCCGTAATGCTGGTTTTGAGTTGTTGCGAGTCAAGTGAAAGCGAATTGGCGGCCCGGTCGACGGTACTGAAGAATATCATGATCAACAAGCCATGCGATGAAATTTACGTTGTTCGTGAAGGAGAGACGCTGCAAACTATCGGTGAAAAATGTGGGGATCCATATATTGTCGAAGAAAATCCACATATCCATGACCCGGACGATGTTTTCCCTGGCCTCGTTATCAAGATTACCCCTTTAAAGAATATATAGATTCCCGTTATTCTCATGATTCATAATTAAGCTAATTTTGTTGCTTAATTTTCAACTTGCAAGTCTTGAGAAGAATTTATATATATGTATATATATGTAATCATATGTGTATGTGTGGGAGATATGGCACAGATCGACCTGAAACTTGTGGTATTTGTTAATCAGTCTCTAAAAGAAGTACAGATGAATGTAATTCCCGGATTGAGCAAAGAAGATATCGTAATTTACCGGCAGAGGGAGAGAGAGTTGCATTTTGCCTCCCGATGCCATAAAAAGTTGGGAAGAAGGCGTTGGGGAATCTTGCGGTACCTATTAGTACTGTACGTTAGGTTTGAATATTGCCCACCACCAACACAGCAAAAAGTGGGACGACATATCGGGTTATAGTCTACACTATAAGCCCCCTAAAATATTATGGGCCTGCGCTTAAACTCAAAAGGACTGTACAGTAAAACTTGGTAGGTCCAGATCTTCTTGACTGAGCCCATAAAAAAATGGACCAGAGGCTGAAGCTCCATGCTCACACTGCCTGCAGATTTAGATATGGTCCAGGTCCATGAACTCCACTATGGTCAATTCGCACGTCAACCCAAAAGTTGAACTTTTGGGTTTCACCCCTGGCCGAAACAACACAAAAAATAAACAATAGTGTCAGTCGTGTTGCTACATTGTTCACGAATGGGAACGAGCGCATATTACTGAAACAAAAAAAAAAAAAAA